>JACCPG010000364.1:0-31405 GCA_016069955.1 Drepana arcuata
ACTAACGATTGTAATTGATAATACAGAAACAGAAACATGTATAATAATGTAATGTAGTGCGGAGAAATGCGCGCGCGTCGGGTAGCTCAGTGTACGCGGGAGGGCGCTCCCACGGGTTGGCGATATTTTTAGTCCACGACCATTACTTGGCACCGCCGGCCGTACTCGCCTGCGCTAGTGATCTTTGTGAAATTTGTTCGCGCTTAGGTACGCTCCCAATCTCTAGATAGCCCCAGTCTCATGTCCGGTGGCAGACCAAACGCCGCATCAATCTTGAAACTCCATAAAACCAATACAATGTTTTGTAAAGTGTAACGTGTGAAATTATGACGTTATTCAAGTATTATGTGATACATCCTGGATAAGTGTTTGTAATTATTAATATATATACCTCCGTTATTTATAATTGAATAAATATGGCTACTTTGAGCACTAGTGTAGAAGCGTCGACCAGCCCGCGACGTCAACGCTACAATCGCTCCTCAACTAGTGTCACGCAGTTGCTCTCGGACGGATACTCCAGTTTCATAAATCGATTAACACGTCGAGGACCCTCTGAAAAGAATGACGTTGCCGCCGATACCAAATTGACCACTGCCCGGTCTCGCTATGACGATAAATTGTTGATGAACAAAAATTCTGCATTATCGAATGTGCGACGATATGATAACAATGGGCACATTTCACCTTACACATCTTCATTAACCACCAGCTTAACAACACCGTCGAGGAAATTGAACGAAGACCGCACGTACTCGAGTTACCTGGGCACCGCCAAATCCCGCCTCGACACATCACCTGTGCGTATCACCTCCGGCATTAGCGCTCTGACTCGAAGTGACTCATTCCGACGAGCTCATATAAAAGATAATAAATCATCACCGTTCACTAAACGATATCCTCCTAAGGAACCAAACAATAATATCGAAAGCACGATATTGCTCGGCAGCACACGCAGTCGCTTAGAGGATAAATATTCGTCGGTGTTGGACAGGATAGCAACACAGAAGAAAGAAAGGGCTAGGAAGGATAAAGAAGACAGAGACAAAACTTTGGAACCAGAACCACCGATTCCTAGAGGACTCATGAGAAGTCTTACCACTGCAGTCTTTGGGGAAAATTCTTTCAAAAGAAATAATTATTCCCATGAAAAAGCGAGAGATAAAACTCCTTATAGGAATACAGCTGACCGTAGACTGTCTTCTAGTCAAAAACATAAAGGAGATGAATACAAGAACGGGTTTGACATACCTTTGAGAGATAGACCCGGCTATGGCAAGGACAGGGACAGTATTTATCGAAGACATCAAAGAAGATCTCTAAGAGCAGAAAAGAGTGAAAATAGCGATAGGAAATTAGGAAAATTATCATTGAGACCGGAAGATATAAATATTAATTCTGGAATTCGGGACTTAGTATCACCAGCGCAAACCAATAACGAGCTGAACACGAAATCAAAAATAACAAAAACACCTGCGTCCTCCCCGGTGAGAGAAGTAGGTCGACAGAAACAGATATACTTTCCCTCGAGTGACGAGGACGAAGATAAAACGCCAGTTGGCGACCGGATACTCAGCGAGCGGGAAACGAGGCGGAAGGAAATTCAGGGCCTAATAATGAAGTACGCTCACCTGGACGAGGTGTACGGACGTATCGGCGAGAGGACCAAGGTGCCGTTCGATGTGCCTGTGGAGCCGCCCGTAGCAAGGAAGGTTGAGCCGCTGGCCGTAGGTGATGTGGTGGTGCTGCCGCCGGAACTGCGCAGTCGTCAGCGGCCGCAGCGCCCGCGTCATCTGACGAGGCGTGCGGCTACGCCGCCTGTAAGCACACGCTAACCAACCGCCTAAGCTCTGTGTGCCGCTAACTTACTTACGGTCCGTTCAATTCTATATTCGTTAAGCAAATATACATGTTTAATGCACTTCTACCATAACTCATATAGTATACTTTTGAATATTTTTTGGATTTTAATGGCGCTCATCCGAGTTATGTAGCAGTAAAAAAATCTTCTCTTACTAGTCTTAAGAAAACAATATGTATGAAGTAGAAAGTATACACGGTGCATGTATATCGCAGCGAACTTATATTTGACACTCGGTTTAATTACAGACATTTGCTAGATTGAAGGTAGTTTTAAAAAATACATATGTCGGGGGTACGAGAGAAATGTCTACATTAGTTTGTCTACTAACTGTGTGTGTTCTTTAGATCGGAAACGATCGTACCTCGTAACAAGTTAAAATGATAGTGCATGTGTTTACTGAATTCGTGCGTGTCATTAAGATTAATATGTCGTTTTTTTGTATCAATATATTTTCAAATACAAATCGTAAATCAATCTTTAGTAGTGCAGCGTCTAATGTTAGTAGGTATTAATTTAATACGTGAATTACCATAGAGTTAGCTCAATTTTACAGTACAAGATAGTTAGTATAAGACACATTTCGGGTGGACTATTATCCTATCCTAGTGCCTGTGCGAATGGGAGTGTGAAAGCGATCGTAGTATGGGCGTCGTGCCGCAATTCCTAGATCCGGGCGACGGCGCAAGGGCTGGGAGCGCCCTGGGCTGCCGTCGACCTCCAGCGCCTGCCCTTTAACAGCATGTGCCTCCAACACACCATACCTACCAATTGTCGCTTGTCTGACGGGCAACCGTTCCATTGTTTGATTGTTGGGTACAACACAACTCGGGTCGTGGCGATCGCGTGGCGCGCTCTCCGTGGCATGTGGCGTGGTGCGTGTGGCGTGATGTCCTCGTGTGGCGCGCGGCGTCTGGCGGGGCGCGGCGGCGTGGCTGTGGCTGCCGGTGCGGACGCGGCGCGGGCTGCAGAGCTCCCGGGCACGCTCCTCCGTCAAGGACGACAAGGACGGACACCTGGTCTACTGGCCCGGATATGTCATGGGAGCGAGATGTTCGTGTCCACAACTAAACCTAACAACCGTATTACACACACACACATACATACACAATTGACACACAAATACACAAACAACAACAAATCGGACCCTAACTTCACGCTCGTGTTACACTATACATCTTTTGCAACAGCCTAATCACACGTGAGGCAACGAGTATCGTTATTGATACTAACAGAAAATGTAACCCACAGCCAATTTCGTTCATGGAGATTTCATATATTGTGATTTTTTTTCAACTTTGTCCTAATTTTGATGCAGACACTCTTAAACTCGTCATGTCATGGTGGAGCTATAAACATTGGTTGATTCTGTTAGTCGTGACATGTGTCGTGCGAGTTGACACCACAGCAGCTCGTTCTCAAGAATTGCTATAGTTCTCGGAGACTGCTCGAATGTCAACATCCATAATAACTGAAGAAACGAATGCTCAAATTCCACCATGACTATGTTCAAATACATTTTGATTAATATATTGCACCTTGGTTTAATTACAGACAAAATCATCGACACACTCGGTGAGGGCACCTTCGGCAAAGTCGTCGAGGTGAAGGATTTAGAAATGTAAGTATCATAAAATTGATTTGTCGTTGCGCTCATTAATTACTCTACAAATTGTAATTGCTACAACTAGCATTGATTCTAGAAATTCCAGTGGTTATATAAGGATACGTGTAACATGTTTTCTTATAGGACAATGTTGGCAAAAAGCATTCGCCGTAAGGCATGCGGTTACGGTACTCTATCGACGCCTACCTTGCCAGGGTTGACGAGCTTATGTTGGGTGGAATAAGGGACGTACAGTTCCTCCTATCCTGGCCTTTTATTTAATTAGCCATGTTAACAGCATTAGCCATCCAGGCGCTGAACTATTTGACTGCGATTTTTAGGTGGTGGTTACTGTCTTATTTGGGTTACTGTGTGTAAGCAGCGATTCTATTGCTCCCTGCTTTTCTTAAGCTTTTTGTTTTGCACCACCGGAGTACGGGCATCGATTGCCAAGATATCGCGAACATTTAACGCGTTCTTCTTTACAAACTTATATTACTTAGTTTGCTACTAATTACGATCTGTTTTCCTATATCCAGGTTAACAAACTTTGTCAATATGTGTACCGATGTTAATGATGCTTGTGTACATAGTATACATGTCAGTGTTGTAGTATACGTGCTCGTATATAAAGATAATGTACTCGTACGTGTTGGGCCGGTGGTTCGTTCACACCCCGCGGTGAGCAGTGCGCCGCACGATGACACACATTGTTTGGCAGTGCGAACGCTACGCTAGTTATTCACCTCTATTTTCATTTGTTTATCAGTATCACGTCAACTTTCGATACTTATTGCCAGCAAATTCCAAACTTTTATGTTTAGAAATAAAGTATAACACTATCTAATTATACTTTCCAGGGAGCACCGAATGGCTCTAAAGATAATCAAGAATGTTGAGAAGTATAGAGAGGCTGCGAAGCTAGAGATTAATGTTTTGGAGAAGTTGGCTGATGTGGACCCTGACTGTAAAAAGTGAGTATGGACATTGTGTTGTTATTGTTGCGATTATGTGCAGTGAACGGCAGCAGTTGATCGCGGAGGTTGCTTCGGTGGTGTGGCAATATGTGACCTTGCACGTTTATATGCGACGTTATGGCCGCCGCTGGCACGCTGCCCACGACCGGCTTGATGTCAACTCGAACGCATAATAAATACCGTCTGCACACACAATTTAAATATGATTATTATCATATATAAGCTTTCCCATAAGGGTCCACATAAGCGGTAGGCAGAGGTAAAACGGCACTCCCTTTTTTCCGTAGATATATCTTAGTGCTAACGTGACAGACGTTGAGTCCATCGCGGTTCTCGAGCACAGATTCTGTATACATCGTTTTTGAATTTCTTAAATCATACGCATGCTTATATCTTCTATATTTTTTATATGTCCTTAAGTTCATAAAAAAGTACAGTTGGAGTTCGAACTTTTTGTTTGTGGGCCACTACGGTTCTTTTGTCACTATTATAATGATTTTAAGTATTATTACAGTAAGGCTCAGATAAGTGTTACTGTTACCCATACTAACTAAATGTTTATCTATTTTCCAGCCTGTGCGTAAAGATGTTGGATTGGTTCGAGTACCACGGCCACATGTGCATCGCATTCGAAATGCTCGGCCAAAGCGTATTTGACTTTCTGGTAAGTAAACTTGACGTTTATCATTTAGACATACACATGTATGCTTTCACGAATATTGTCCCATAACATTATATTTGACAGTCATCTGCGTGCAAATAGCGTGCTCTGTGTAGCACGCAGATGATTGATTACTTACGTCACTTTATTATTAATTGTAAACGGATGTTTTATTGCAGTCTTGTGTCATAGGTCATGTTAAATCATAATTCAATCCAACTAATACAAATCGCGCTGTTTTTATCATCACATATGTCTATAGAGCAATCAGTTTTATGTAGATAACCAGTCCATATTCTGCATAAAGGCGTGACAAAGTATAAAGCTACATTGTACAAAGGGGCACGTACTGGGCGATCTCGCCAACAGCTGTAAGATTTCGATTTGAAGCAATTGGGCTTAGTCAATGGCTGTAAAAATGCGTATACGCATTTTCCTAGAAATAGCGTCTTATACATACAGACATATTTGTTTATTTCTTATGCATTCCTATACCACTCATACATTATTTAACCTTTAGAGGTGTATTATAAGCGTCTGTTGACATCTTTTAATCGTAATAAAATATAACTCCGCTTATTAACTTAGTATTGTTTAAATGTTTTCACTGAATCCGTGAGCCATTTCTATTAAAATCCCAAGTCTTGATAATTAAGTGGTCCATAAATGTCCAGTTGAAATGCATCCTGTGTAAGAATGTGTGAGCATTGAGTGTTAATCCGTGGCGTGTGTCCGCAGAAGGACAACAACTACCAGCCCTACCCGCTGGAGCAGGTGCGCCACATCGCGTACCAGCTCATCTACAGCGTGCTGTTCCTGCACGACAACAAACTCACGCACACAGATCTCAAGCCAGAGAACATTCTCTTCGTCGACAGTGACTATGAAGTCGTCAGTGTATATAATAGTTCTAAGAAGGTAATTTTATAATAATAATAAATAATATCCTCACGCCTTCCCACAAGGGTCCCCGAAGGGGTAGGCAGAGGTGTATAGGTATTACCCACACACCCACTTTCCGCCAGAGGTATATTAGGTGCCAACGTGACAGATGGCGAGTCCATCGCCGTTACTCAAGCACGACTATACATACGCCTTTGAATTTCTTCTCAGACGTATGCAGGTTTTCCTCTCGATGTTTTCCTTCACCGTAAAGCTCGTGGTGTGACTAATCACTGTACTTAAGTTTAGAAAAACTCATTGGTACAGTCGGGATTCGAACTTGCGACCTTTGCGTCGCAGGCAACTGCTCGAACCACTCGGCCACCACGGCTCATCAGGTAATTTTATTTCCCATTTAATACATTTACACTTTGTTGCGTGATAGCAGAGTGGTTTATGTAGTCGCTTGCAAAATTGAAATGGCTGGTTGCAGTCCCGGCGGGCTGTACAGACTTAATCACAGTGATTTATCACACCACTAGCTTTACGGTGAAAATATCCTTAGAATTTCAACGTTATGGTCGTACTTTAGGAACGGCGACATACCCACCATCGGTCATGTTGACACCTAAATATATAATAGTATTTATAATAATGATATAAATTCTACCTTGCCACTTCTGGGAACTCTAAGGGCAGAAAGATATATCGACTCTTATTCTGTAGAAATCGATTTTGAGAAAATTACAATCCAAATCCAAGTCAAGCACAATATCAATCTCGATGCACTCTATTATATTGTATACCACTAAAGTGGCAAACAAGTAACATGCTTCGGTATCGCACGTGAAAAAATTACAATCATACTTGAGAAACTCAGTTTACACAGCGAGGTTAGGAAAATTATGAACCACCCATCACTTGCGGTGACATTAAGAGGACTGGCGCAATGCTGAGATTCCTCGCACATCCTGTGTTAGAAAAAGTAACTAGCGATACATACATATAACTACTTTGTACGATCAATTTGTTACATGAATTTATGTTTTAATATCGACTTGATCGAAATTGTGTCTCACTGATACACATAAGGCATTTGTGCATCTCCTTAGGCAATATTCAACATTCGTATTTTTTGTTATATTGCAGAAGCATGATTTGCGAAGAGTAAAGCGAAGTGACGTGCGACTCATAGACTTCGGCAGCGCAACATTTGACCACGAACACCACAGTACTATCGTCTCCACGAGGCATTACAGAGCGCCAGAAGTTATATTAGGTGAACTTACTGCTGCTTCCTATGTATTATACAATATATGTACCAAAAGGCAAACAGACACGGCCCATCGTGATAACTGTAGTAACGTCTCCAATACTATGAGTACCATTCGCGCGTTATCGACCACAGCAACGAATACATTTCCTTACTGAAAATGAAAAAATCGCAACGTTTATTCCTTCACCACAGTATCGGTGCAAGTTAAATGTAGCTAAAGAGAGTTGCTTCAGCTACATTTGGGCATGAACATTCTTATACTAGAAGGATTCACTCTTCCAAAGCAAGTTTTTATCTCATACATAGTAAAAAAGTGAAAACATTAAGTATAGTTGTGTTTGGTAATGTTTATTTGTCAAATACACAGTGCTTGGATCCCTATAAAAGCGCATCCTAGAATTATTTGGATATTTTATGATATATGGAGGTTTGTTCCAATTCTACATTAAATCATTACATCAATGCTCGGAGCCCCACGAGCACGAGCTAGTGGGGAGCAATATATGTTAGAATTCCAAGTTAAATCAATATGTATTGTCTAAAATATTTAAATAATAATGCAAACCATTTTCAGAGCTGGGTTGGTCCCAGCCCTGCGACGTGTGGTCCATTGGCTGCATCATGTTCGAGCTGTACTTGGGCATCACACTCTTCCAGACGCACGACAACCGGGAACACCTCGCCATGATGGAGAGGATCCTTGGACCCATACCCTACAGGTATGCATAACTTACTAACAAACTACGATTCTCCACAATAAAGCCGATCTCGATCGGCTATCGTTATCGTTAGTAACTCACATTAATTAAGATGGACGTACTAACGTTCGTCAGTCTTAATTAATGTTAGTAGTATGTGACGTTGAGGCAGATTCATTAGTGTGTAAACATGTTTTTCATCCTGTCAGGTATTGTAGTATAGTATGTGTTGTGGCTGGAGCGGAATACCATGACATTCGGTATGCATGACTCGTAAATAGACATGACGCATTCTACATTACTAAGACGTTCCACTTTCTGTGATGAATATCAATATTTATTAAAAGATAAATAAATAGAGCTGTAATCACAATGTGATGTTTGTCTACGCAGCTCTTGTTTTATCAGCTACGTTGCACCATCTTCACTCAACTCTATCTTAAATAATATACAAACACTGTTTGCTATTCATAAATCAATCATAAATAAACAGTTTAACCTTGAATTATTCACATACTCCGAATTGTATTACAGAATGGCGCGTAAAACAAGAACAAAATATTTCTATCACGGCAAGTTGGATTGGGACGAGAAATCATCTGCAGGCAGATACGTCAGAGAGAACTGCAAACCACTTTTGGTAAGTTTTTTAGTGCCGTTCTAATATGTAAGGAATGCAAAAGTTACAATATTTACTGGTACTACATATGATGTTAAGAAGTAGAGGAAATTGTAAACGGAATCCATCATACAAATTTTACACATTGCTTGTATAGTTATTAATTCACAACTGTTCATAATCAAATCATTAAGGAATATTCCTTACAGAGTACCATTTAAAAATGATCAATAGAACGATATATGTATATATGTTATAACGTGAGATGTTCCCCCGCAGAGGTACCTGGGCCACGGCAGTGAGGAGGCGCGCTCGCTATTCGAGCTGATCGCGCGCATGCTGGAGTACGAGCCGCAGCAGCGGGTCACGCTGCGCGACGCGCTCGCGCACCCATTCTTCCACGCGCTGCCGCCGCACCAACGGCTCGGTGCGTACACACACACACACATACATCTATACCGCGTGGGTCGTGGATTTGTAACAAAGGCACCGTGCGAGTTTCGATTACAGTACGAGTGATTTTTCCTTGAGGTAAACATACCTTCTGACCCACACATGGTCAGTCTATTATTGTATATTGGCACTTACGCGTGCAAGATGTTGATTTGGAACTAAAATCAGAAAATTAAGACTGGGCCTGGGCGGGATGTATTTGACGAGTGAAATCTTTTGTTATAGGACACCAGTTTACAAGGCCGTCGTTTCTTAGGTCAGGCCTTTTTATCGCTGTTAGCCGCTTCTTTAAGAGCTTTATTTATATCTATCCAAACACATAATACGACATGTTCCTCCAGCTCCTTTAATGTTATGTTGTTAGTGTGGTGCCGTTTATTGTTTGCTTCCGCCATCTTCGTGTTTGTTACATTGTTAACATGTAGTTCTGTTTTATACTTATTACTTACTGCGCAAAATGAAGACGCGATGCAAGTCGAGTCTTAAGCGCTGTTACTATTGACTTGCCACCTATTAAAGCGCAGACTCTGCTCGCATCGGGCCTGAACCTTAGCGGCTGTAGCGTTACATTCCTTTTTTGAATTCAATTGTAGCGAATTTGGACGAGTCAGGGAATGGTGACCATTGCAGGCAATGACCGCGCGCGGTGCAACGGGGAGAGCTCCGGATCACGCGAGCGCTCGCACTCGCTCAGCAGGTGAGGCCCGACGGCCCCCGGGCCCCCGCGCTCGGCCCCCAGGCCCCTGCCCTCGGCCCCCAGGCCCCCGGGCCCCGGCCTGTGGCCGCGACACGACGCTTGAGGCCTCGCCTCCGTACTTGTACAGTTCTGATGAAGTGATAAGTGATATTTGTCGAACATTGTAATCTAGGTAATATTTTGTTGTGAATCGGTACTTCTCAATTTGTATTTATAAATAAATAAATATTCGAAATAAAGACTGTCAGTCTAGAATTTAGTTTTTTTTATTTTATTTTGACTAACGGAAATATATTGATTCCCCTAAGATAATATTTCCTTATAACTTTTATTTGGCTTTTCCCTGTTGTATGTATGTAGGTTATGTGCGGGTCAAAACTTGTACTAAAACGAAACTAATAATTTTATGTACCTATTGTCTCGTTTCATCTTGCTTGATACAAGCTTTGTATACCTTGCATTAAATTATTATTTTCGATTTAGTAGACCTGAATTTTAGTTCAACAGAATATAAGAATAAAGTTTGTTTTACAATCGTTTTTTTTATTAATCACTTATTATTACATTGTCATACCGCCTTATCAGAAGGGTTTCCGAAGGGCTAGGCAGAGGTTTGTATGTAGTACCCACACACCCACTTTCTGCCAGAGATTATTTTAGCTGCCAACGTGACGGTGAAAGGTGACGAGCCTATCGCCGTTACTCGTGCACAACCATACATACTTTTTGAATTTATTCTCAAATGTATGAAGGCTTCCTTCACGGTAAACCTTACAATCATTTGTAGTCCCGTTGCAAGCAACTACTCGAACCGCTCAGCCACGAATATTATATACACAATTACACAAGTATTAACATATGTGTTATACGTGTAAGAAGCGAGGGGTATGTAAGTCTACAAAGAACTGTCGCTCTACTCTCCTCGGACTCTCCAGGGACTTAGGCGTGATGATATGCAATATGCATGTATGTATGTATCAATCAACGATCATGACTGGGACTTAGTGAAGAGATGTAAAAAACAAATTATCATGATCGGTTAGCTGTTAAGCGATGATAGACAACATGAACAAAGCTAGTGATATCTCTAGAATCTGCACGGAAATAAAAAGGGTAGTTAGATCATGTAGGTAATGTAAACGAACTCCATTCTAAATTAAGTATCGGTTTATTTCAAAACGTACATAAATGAACACCACATAATTTTTAATTATTATCAAATGTAGATACAGTTGTTCATAATTAGTACACATACATTTATATGATTTCTAAGAATGTATATCATTGCCCTTGTCTTTTGGTTTGAATTCAATAAATAAATAAAACACACTTAATTTCAGAGCATTTCATTACAATAATAAAAATAAATAATTTGGAATGATTTACTGCGACCAAAAAGGTCATCACTCCCGTCACAAGCTTGGTCTACAATAAATGCTATGCCTAGTCTTGTCTTGTCATCCATGTGCAATATAAGCGCTTTACGTTTTGTAACGCTTTCTATGAGATTTACTTAACGCTGGGCCGCACTCGCTAGAATATACCTACTGCATTATGCAGCGCAATCGTATATAAAGAAACAAGGTAAATCGTCCATACAGAGTTGACATACTACGCAAGCGAGTGGTTGAAAATATAACTAAGTTTAACTTCATCGGAATTTAATTCGAGTTTTGTATACATTTCACATAACGAGGGCCTAGGTTATTACCGCTTGAATCTTCATGGGGGGCCACTATGAAAAAAATATTGATCTGTTTAACATTTGACGATAGGACTGTGTAATGTAAATTGATGATATCAGTACAAAAACCCACAGATTACACTAGTGGGGCAAAGCAGGAACAAGATACCCAAACGAAATATAAATAAATTGCCTAATATGATTCTCTAAAAATACAAGTTCAAGTCACATTCAGCAGTATTATCGTCTTAATAAATAAAACTATGAGTACATTCCACACAAATATGACAGACACAGCGTTTCAAAATATAGTATTAACATTACTAGCATTACATTCGGTTTCTATTTCCATTACATGAGATGTGAACGCTTTGAAAATTTCAAAGCTAACTTTGACATTTACATTTATACTATGTTTTTTTAGTCTGTACTATGTGATAATATCGAATATTGATACTGTTTCATACCATACAACAATATATTTTTATACGTAGCTTGAATTGATAAATAAGTTCATTAAATTGGCAAATATTGATAAACAGTTTTTTTATACCACTGAGGGAGGCGTCATAAAGTATGCTGTCCGCCTGATGGTAAGCGGTTATTGGTAGTAATACGTTGGAATTGCTTGTAGATTGGTTTTGAGTTGTTAGATGATGTCGACGTGATGCGGCTGGGACTCAGGCCACGTGTACACGGGCGGCACTGCTGGGCTGTAGTGCACGTCGTACATCTGCGCGCGAATGAACGCTTCTGTGTCCAAGGGTTGTGGCTGTACCGACGCTTTACCTGATTATGACAGAAATAAAGTGTTGTCAGATCGAACATGTGGGTTGAAACATAAAAAAGCGTTTTCAATCTTTTTTTAATCTTAGAATTATAACTTTTCTGTGATAAACACAACTTTTTTATTTTTACGCGATAACGCATCAGTTTACAACAAAGAGTAACAAACATATTTAAAAATGGAATACTTGGCCTATTTCTCAGTCAGCGTTAAAACAATTACAGCTAATATACCTATACATAGGAATTGGAGTCAAAATTCTCCAAAATACCAGACAATTTTTTCCGTCACTCATTTAAGCTACGGAATTAGATAAATAGAAAGCAGTTTTAAAACATGTTACACCGGGAGCCAATAATTGGGTTTGTAAAACATCTGGCAATTGTTCAAACCATTCGTAAAGGTGTCAGATTTTTTCATTGGTATTTGCCAGAATACTCGTCTGACGAAATTAGTAGGTAAGTCCAATTAGCCGCCCACCGGGGGCATAAATCCTTTAGTATGACGTCCGCGCAGTCGTAGGATGGCTTGTAAGCGATCACGAGCTTTTGCACACATGACCTTGTGGGAATTTTCGCATTGTCAAGATAACTTGCTCAGCGAGGCGCCGATGCGCGCGCTTCGGAACCTAAATCTTACAGCACAAAGCATATTCTTCTATGCAGTGCATTGAGTTCACCAGATGTTCTCTATTTATACATATATTATCTTTTTATATATATATATATATATATATATATATATATATATATATATATATAAATTACACGTCACGTTGTTTTTCCGCAATGGACTCCTAAACTTCTTAACTGATTTTATTCAAATTTGCACACCGTGTGCAGTTTGATCCAACTTCAAAGATAGGATAGCTTAAATCTCAATTTATAGTCGCAATATTATTTTATTGAAAATTATTTGACAGTCACAATTATCCGTTAGTAGCTCCAAGCAATTCTAACAGATGGCGATATCTGGTGACTGGATTGAGGAAGTATCTATTTATTTACTATGTACCTAATACCTATAACAAAAACCACAGCAACGCGTGTTATTAATTATAATATAGGATTAAGTTACATATAAGTCTATGCCATTGTATTGGTTAACCCTGTAAAGATTTCAACATGCATTATTCGATTTTATTGATGACTGGACTAATAATATTTATGATATTAGTTAGGAGTTCGGGGCCTGGGATGGCAACAGAGACACCTAGAAGAACTTATGTAGTATTTATGGTCACCTATCCGACTAGAGACCACAGAAGCTAACTTCTCAAATGCAAATATGTATGAGCATCGGTATGATAGAGTACTTGCGTTCAGCTATCTCTTCCTACCCTGTGAAGTACTCAGCACTTTGACTTTTTGTGGAATTAATAAAATTTGCAATCACCTGTCGTGTAGGCATGCTCGACGAGCTTCTTGGCGATCTTGACAGAGCAGTTCTGTATGTCCTCGAGAGGTGGGTACAGACTGCCTTGGTCCAGATCGGTCTGTGATACGATTTCCGCTAACGTCTGCAATACAAAATGTGCGATATAAACATGCTTAAAAAAATCGAGAAATATTCCGTTTCACTCATTTACATAAAATAAGAAGGGAAACCAGTTATTTTATCTTTTAAGCTAAGTCGCATCCGCGCAATGGACATTGTCACGGTCATGTCGTTATTTAATTCATAACGTTAAGTTATATATGTATTAGGAATAGTAAGAAATACTTCGACAGGATTTCACGTCATTAACTTCAATTCTGAATAAATTTGGGTAAACTTTCAGATCCGTCTCATGTTAATTTGTTATCCTTTAAAGTTTTCAGACAGAAGTCTGGTAATAATTCATTCCCTCTGCCTGACCGAAGAGGATACATAGAAGATAATGCTGTCTTAGCATCACTATATCACTATATTCTTCAGCGTATTCGAATGGCAGATTGAATGAAACTAAAATCTAGGTTAAGTTATTCTAATAGTTTGGTAAAAAATCTATGAGAAATATATTTGTGTACCTCGGCAGCTATGAGCAGGAAATCTTCGGAGATGTCGATGATGCCGGCGCATAGGATGCCGAGCGCGAGGCCGGGGAAGATGTAGGAGTTGTTCCCTTGGCCGGGGCGTAGCGTACGCCCGTCCTTGGTGCGGTACTCGGGGAACGGCGAGCCCGACGCGAAGATGGCGCGCTCCTGCGGGCAATATTATAAATGTGAATGTTGAAATCGTGATGGCTTATACCTAGGAATAGAACAGAGGCAATTTATTTTTTATATCCCGAAAATTCAAAGTTCTAATAATTGTTATAAAGTATGATGCTCTTTCACGGCATAGCGGCTGAACCGATTCTAGCAGGAAAATACTTAAACTACTTTTTCGAACTCCACGCGGGCGAAGCCGGGCATAAGCTAGTGTATAAATAAACTCACATCTGTGTTGGAGTAGGCCTCCTCGGCGGTGCACTCTGCCTTGCTGGTGGGATTGGAGAGCGCGAAGATGACCGGCTTGTCGTTGTACTGGCTCATGGCGCGCAGGATGGCGGGCGTGAAGGCACCGCCGATGGCCGCCGCCCCTGACAATGTTACCATTGGGTTAACATTCGTATTGAATGTTCGTGTACGTGTGTATAAATCGTCGAGTTCCTCACGGAGTAGAGAGGCAGGGAGGGTAGACGGTCAGTTCTCTCTTGACCTACAGAAATCTTTCGCTTCCTCCATATTCATCAGTCTCTTCATACAGGCGCGCCAACCACCTTTGAGTGTCCGATCGACATATGGGTATAGTACAATACAGTAGGTGTGTGTGTAGCGGTGCTACCTATGAGCACGGAGGGCTTGGCGATGTTGACGACCTCCTCGAGCGTGCGCACGGGCGCGTGGTCCTGCGCGAAGCGCTCCTTGTGCGGCGTGAGGCCGCCGGGGCGCGCACGTACGATGAGCCCGCGCGAGTCCACCAGCCACACGCGCGCGCGCGCCGCCTCCTCCGACGCGCCCTCCGCCTGCATCGCCATCACGCACAGCCCCGCGATGCCCAGCGCGGCCTGGAAACAGTGTACTCATGCAACCCAACTTAAGGGTTGGGGGAACCAATGCTCACTCCCTGACCGCAAACTTTGCAGAGAAATTCCCATAAAACTCATTATTTACTTCGTCAACTTCGACCACAGAACAATACCTCCTACTCTCCTTCGAAATAGGCTTATTACAAAATAAGCAGCGCTTAAGCGATCTTTGTCCGGAGGCCTATGTGATATGATCAGTGTAACATCAGTTATGTTCAATACATCCCACTCAGACCTATGATGATTACGTAGCAGCTATAAGCTTATTCTTCCAGAGGCGGGAAATAAATAAGGCTTGCAAGCTGCATTGCTTGCATCTGCCATCGGGCTAGACCCTGTACAGAGACGTATATATTAAAACTGTCAGCAGTTTGAGACGTAGCCAATACAGGGATTATTTTGGGCCAGCGTTTATGATTGACGACCAGAATTAGGTGTTGTGTTAGATTGATTCATCACTCAAATTTTACCTAATAATTATTGTCAATAAAATGTTTCTTTTAGTTTCCCTTTAGCCATAAACTCTGAAATCTACAGAGCATCACAAATCCGGTGATAAGATCGAAGAAGACTTCATGTAGTCGAGTATCTAACCTCGCCAGCACCCTGAAATACGATGGTGTTCTCGCATAGCTTCTTGCCAGTGAGGCGCAGGCTGGCCAGTAGCCCGGCCACCGCCACCGCCGCAGTACCCTGGATGTCGTCGTTAAACGTGCAGTACCTGCAACAACAAGACGTGATATGAACACAGCTTTCTCTGAATTAACTGATATTCTAATTCGCAATTCCATAGTTTTGAAGCTTTATGAAAACTGTGATAGATATCCTCCATCCAATGCTTTAATGCTCAGACCTAACAGCTAAGCTGGTACAGACAATAGATACATTCCTAGAAGTAAGTTTATATTCTTGCGACTCTTCAATGACCAATTGGAATAGTTCAGATTTCCAGCTCCTGAAATCAATTTCCAAAACATACATCAACTTTGCTTCAACTTCTTAAACCAAGAATTTTTTTATGTTTCTGGTTGAAGATGCAATCATTTTTGTGTCCTTTAGTTACCTACGTGTTTTTACACATCTGTGTTAGAAATCTTAAGATTATGAGTGATAAACTTTAGGAACATCTATATCGAAATTTCAAAGATTTCATCATAATGCATTATAGCCTGTTAAAAAAGCTGCGTCATCACTACTCACTTTCCGCGGTACTTCTCGAGCAGCCTGAAGGCATTGGCGTTGCCGAAGTCCTCGAACTGAATGAGGCAGTTTTGCCCGAAACGGCGGACGACTGCGTTCATGAACTCTTCAATGAACTCATCATATTCCGCGCCACGTACACGATTCTGACGTAGCCCGATGTAAAGAGGGTCGTCAAGCATGGCCTGAGTGTTGGTACCGACGTCTGAGGAGAAACATGAAACAAACCTCCACATTAGCGTAAATGACCACGTTTTCGTGCTAATTGTAAATAAATAAATAAATAAATTATTGGCCAGAAAAGCTATTAATATAAAACGTCTAGGAACCTGATGGCAGATAGGCGCTAGAAATAGCCTGGTGTCTCAAAGGGAGACGCCTTAATCCTGCCTCAATCTTGTGACAGGTGAAGTTGTTATTCTAGCAGTATAAGGGACAAATTAATCGCGAATAAACTTAGCCCGTGCCTATCAGCACAGCCATTCGTTTTGTTGTGAACTTCACCGCAGGAACCCAACAACATCCATAAGCATCGCCATTTGTTGCCATCTTTGGAAAGTTGAAGGGAAAGTACTGCTCCGGTCGAGAATATCCGATTAGAAACATGGGGCTTATCATTCGTAAAATCACAGTGATATGGCAATATATTTCAGTAACAACATGTTATCCGCAATGAGGAACAAGATAGATATGAATGATTACAATCGGCATTTAAAGATTACTTTCAGTGATGTGATATTTCATCATAACACTGAAACATATTATTAAAATGGAAAAATTACCACATTTTACGAATTCTTATGTTGAAACCACTAGAAGGAAATGCTATCTGAAGAAATGTCTCCCATTGCTAAACAATGAAAAAACCATCAAATGAAAGCTCTATGCAATGAAAGTGTGATTCGGAAAAAAGATGATATGGAAAAGACATAACTCTTTAGGGACTGCTTCTTACCGAGGGTGATAGGTAGGCACTGGTGAGGCTTGATGCCCGCCAGGGCAGTGTACAGCGCCAGCTTGCCTACTGGGATGCCCATCCCGCAGGCACCCAGGTCACCGAGGCCCAGGATACGCTCGCCGTCCGTCACTACGATCGCTCTGACGTCAGACTCAGGCCTGTTGCGGATTGCGTCATTTATGTCATTTGATTAAGATTTGTATTTAAGATTGCTATAAAATGTAATTATTTTGCTTGAAATTTGAATATGGAAAGTAGCTGTTCGAGTCGAATAGAGATTTGAGGAAGCCTACTCATATTATAAATGTGCAGTTTGGTCTCGATGATGTGACGATGCCAGAACGGCTGAACGGAATTAGATGAAATTTGGTACAGGGATAGATTTATTAGCTGGATTAGGATATAGGATATATCTTCGAAGAAAGCCGTGGTGGCCGTGTGGTTCGAGTAGTTGCCTGCGGCACAAAGATCGTAAGTTCGAATCCCGATTGTACCAATGAGTTATTCTGAATATCTCTATTAAGTACAGTGATTAGTCACACCACGAGGTTTACGGTGAAGGAAAACATCGAGAGGAAACCTGCATACGTGTGAGAAGTAATTCAATGGCGTTTGTATAGTCGTGCTTGAGTAAAGCCGATGGACTCGCCATCTGTCACGTTGGCACTTAAAATATATCTCTGGCGGAAAGTTGGTGTGTGGGTACTACCTATACACCTCTGCCTAACCCTTCGGGGACCTTTATGGGAAGGCGTGAGGATATAATAAAAAAAAAATATCGTGAAACCGTGAAACTTAATCAGTTTACATAAAAAAAATTACCAGTTCTTGAGCACATCATAAACGTGTCCCTTGTCGTGAATGGTGATGAAGAGCCCCCGGGGTCGGCGGTACACGAGCCCGTACTTCTGGCAGGCGAGCCCCACCGTTGGCGTGTACACGATGGGCATCATTTCAGCTACATACTCGCTCACGAAGCGGTAGAACAGGTGCTCGTTGCGATCCTGGAAACAAAAAACGCCTATATTTACAAACAGATTCGGAATAACCACTGCCTGCAACGGAAAGACATGTTCTATATTAATTACTCATATAATGACATACTACAAATAAAAATAATATATAAATGCCCAGAATATCTATTAAATAAAGAAAAAATCTTACGATATTTTTTTTTTCGTATATCACTCGCGGGTACCGACCCTAAAGGAATCTGCTCACACTTGAAGAAATTCAAGCTGTACTCTCCAGGGAAAACCTCAACGGGGAGCTCATTACACATCCTGACCGTTCGCACAAGGAAACTTCTTTGGAATCGCGCAGTGCGAGACCTTTTTGGTTCCAAGGTGTCCATGAATACCCCGAATTTTATAAATGCGAAAGTTTGTGAGGATTCAAGTCCAATTTCGTTCTGTAGTTTTTGCTATGTCGCAAAAACTACCGAACGAATTTGGACTAAATATGGCACAGATAAACACATTGAATATGTCTTATTCCAGAGAAAAAGTCTATGAATAAACTTCATTTCACGCAGGTGAATTCTATATAATATCATCGTGCATAGTTTAACCACGGAATGTTGAACAGTTTGCAATAGTTCTCTTAGCAGTATTGTTATCGTGTGCTAAATATATCGAACTCGTTGTTCAACTATGCTTGTTGCAAGGTCGCTTCAGAGACTATAACATACACCAATATCCTTTCAATAAACTGCCACTGAGGTCATAACTGTGAGGAATTTGGACTACCATCTTCGAATCTCTATGAACGATCTACTTTTTCTAATTCCCTCTGCATCACTATCACAAAACAACACTAGAATAAAATAAAATCATATAATATTTTTTTAGTACAAAAACGTAAATATACCGCATTAACCGTGTTTACCAACCGGGCTGTAAATGAGATATTTCCCAAAATTATCAAAATATAATTTCAAACAACCGTAATCAGTTGAACCAAATCCTAATGAATAAATACTTACAAGCAATCCCATGAGGTAGATGTATTTGTTGAGTGGGTTCTCATATCTGTCAATGGACAGTTTGCAGAGCTGGACCTGCTCCTCCTGGGTCTTCACCCTGGCTGGCAGGAGGCCATGAATGCCTAGCGTCTGGCGCTCCTCGATGGTAAACGCCAAGCCCTGGTAAGTGAAAGCAAAGATTACGATTACCTAAAGTCAATTATAAAAAAATATTAATAAGTATTGTTTAAATGTACATGTTATTATTGATTGTAAGAAATAAATTTGCCCACATAATAACAATAAAATTAATAATCCACTGTGCGCGATTTGCAAGCGTCCATAGGTGGAGATAACCGCTAACCATCGAAAGAGTCGCATATTTGTATAGGTACCACTAGAGTGGTATAAAAAATAAACTACTTATCTTACAGAATATTACCTATATTATGTATGTAGAACGGCTTTCAAAGTAACGCCAGTCTCAACATAAATCCTTAACGCTACGTTATATCGCTACAATAGCAGACTTTATGAGACGTTACAAGTAACCTTAACCTTTCATGAAGAGGGTACACTTGTAAATATTTTAATTTCTCTATTTCATTATATACGGCACATTGTAAAGTAATTTACAATAATCAATTTCTAACGATCCCGGAAATTAACCGGTGTTCCGACAATCAGCTGAGATGACGTGACACGAGGAAGGTGAATGACGTGACGCAACGAAGGTGACCGCTCCGAAGCGACCTTCGCCAATGTAATACGCTCACTTCGATACGAATATTTAGCAACCTTAACATCTTAAGCTTAGAGATCAAATTCCAATTGTTCGATACAATACATAATTTTTTTACTGCCAACTTTTACGTGATCAAGCCATTTAAGTCTCAATCCCATCACTGCATAGTTGATGGCGAATAGGTGTCACATTACACACATTCAGAATATGAAAACTTTACAACGTTATATTTGATGCACTCTAGATTTCCAAAAAACAAACGATTGACCAAATTTGTTAAATTCTGCATCTTAATTTATAACCGTCATTTTTTGTCCTTATTTTCTTTTGCTATGAATTTTTTATGTTCTGTAAACTCTTCCAGGAAATACTCTGAAGTAGCGAATAAAACAGCTAGGGGAGAACTTGAAAAAATATTTTGGTAGCAAACGGCACTTACTAAATACGAGATCACTTATGGCTCGTAGTTATACGAGGCATAAGTGATTGCGATTTTAGCAGCTTAATATTAATATAATAATAATATAATATATCCTCACGCCTTCCCACAAGGGTCCCCGAAGGGGTAGGCAGAGGTGTATAGATAATACCCACACACCCACTTTCCGCCAGAGGTATATTAGGTGCCAACGTGACAGATGGCGAGTCCATCGCCGTTACTCAGGCACGGCTATACATACGCCTTTGAATTTCTTCTCAGACGTATGCAGGTTTCCTCTCGATGTTTTCCTTCACCGTAAAGCTCGTGGTGTGATTGTGATTAATATTAATCATAATCCTAAATCAAAACAAAGAAAATACAGTTTACAAACGCCTCTTATTACCGATATTGGAACGATTTGCTTCTTAATAAAACAAACATTACAGAGAAGCAAAGTCCGCAAAGTCCTTTTATAGCAGACCTTGAGTCAGCGTGATAAGCACGAATGTACATATGTAATAAATAATAAATAGAATGGCAGGGAACAAACCCGTGAGTCTATAGCTGATAAACACTCTGGTATTGAGTATATTTCCCTTCGCGGTGTGAGACCCCACCAGTCTCGATCCATCTCGGCACCAACATTAATCCATTAAGTGCTTACAATTCTATATAATCTACATATTACTTGTGCTATCGTCGGGGAACAAATTGACGCATTTGCTTCTCAATATTCCATCAACGACAAGGATTATCTTTACCAACTAATGTTATTAGAATTTCCTGATTAAATATTGGTATATCAGATATTGTCTATGAAAGTGAGGCAAGGACCGTGAGGTGTTAAACTCAAAGCAGTGGCGTAGCAATAGGGTGGCAGGGCCGGCAACATGCCACGGGCCCCCGACCCAAGAGGGCTCCGGCCCAATAGGCCGCGAGCTCAATAATATTTTTTTACATTGTACCTGAGTATTTTATTTTAAAAGTATATTTTTATAAGTTCTGCTTAAAATCCAAACTGAGAAAACTTAGTTAATCGTTAAGCATTTCAACCAACATAAACAAAACGATGTTTATTAAAATTAAACTGATTACAACTTGACGATTGTTACTGACACCAGGGGGCCCCTACAAAAAAAATTGCCACGGGCCCCAGATGGTATAGTTACGCCACTGACTCAAAGGTACTCAAAGGTACTCAAATGTTAAAATATCATCATCATCATCACGCCGAGTCCCTAACAGGGTAGGCCGAGAGTATAGAGTGCCAGTTCTCTCTAGACTTACATACCTCTTTCGTATTGCGTATCACATACTAGCCGGTTTCGAGTTGTTATGTTAAAATATAGTAAAATATATACAGGAAGACCGCGATCCAATTATCTAGATCTAATCAATCGAGTACTCATAGAAACGCCAAGAGTGCTCGAATCCGGCGAGTAAGTATGCAGACTGTTGAAGGTGGATGAAGCGAAAACGGTATATAAGTCTAAAGAGCACTGGCACTCTACTCTCTCTGCCTACACCTTGACGTAGACCCGGAGTGAAATCATAGTGCATACTCATAGTATTTAAATTTCGGTCCGAAACTTGACAAGCCGAATTAATCATCATCTATGTTATTAATATTTTTCACAAGCCTTTAGTCTAGCAACTCTTCTTTACGCAAGTATCTTGGTTTAAGCTCCTATTGCAATGTGAGCTTTGTTTATATTTGTCACGATGCCAAAGACTCAAATATATTAAAGGAAACTTTTCCCAATATTGTTTTAACATTGAAGGTTAGGGTCGTATTCATTAATAAAACATATATTACAACAGCTTGCACAATCAGTAACTAGAGAAGTAATCAGTTCCACAATTCCGGTTTAGACTATTTTCGAATCTCATGATATTTTGTAGTCGACTTGCAGAGCAATGAATGAAAAAAAATATATAAATATCTGTCATCAACAGTATTTTATTGCCGATAAGATCACTGATTGGCCCAATTACATGACTAATGTTTGAGCCAACCTTCGCTATAATACGCTGGCAATGCCGGAGGCGACAACTGAGCCACAAACATACACATTACTCTTATTTAATCCCATTTATCTTATTAAAATGTTCCTATGCTATATAGTACATTTAAGCTAAATCATTAGATAACGATCCGTTGTGGTCAAGTGGTTTAATTAGTCACCTCCAAAGTCAAGATTACAGGGTCAGGGCCGGGTGGTCGGTACCAGTGTTTATATAAACCGTAACTAATAATCAATATGCGATTTGTCTTAACGGATAGTCGTCGGATAGGTTGGTATACTGCCTTCCCCATCAGTGACACTTGTTGGAAGATGGTTGTTGGAAGAATATATATGGAAGTTCTGAAAAACGGAGTTTGAGTCTCCATTTTGAACCTTTTTTTTTTATACAACAAGAGTGGCAAACAAGCATACGGCCCACCTGATGGGAAACGGTTACCGTAACCTATTTGCGCTCACGATACCGAAGTATCACTTGCGTGTTGCTACTCTGTGATCGGAGAGTTATAGTGTGTTGGCAGCATAATGGGTTTAATCCCTCTGCTTCCAACACAATGTAACAATCCTCCCCCCTCCCCAAGGAGCTCATTACTGGAAACCTTATTCACCGCGTAGGAACACAACACAAAAAAATGTGTTATTTGTCTACGGACTTCTATAAGGTGGGTCCGAATTCGAACGGGAAACCCGTTATGCCCTACCTCTCTTGCCAGTGACTACCCCGGCTTAGGAGAATACATAAAAGATAAAAACAGCGTGACAATTGTTTATGAAGCTGTGTTGCTTAGGTAATACAGGCGACAGTCAGCCGGTTGGAATTTTAAATAAACACTACGGAATTGAAAATGTATGCGCAAATATTAAAGTTTAAAACTACTGGGAGTTGTTGCCGGCAGCATTATTTACTTAGTAGAAAGCTAAAATGATTTGATTTAAACTAAGTTACATTTGCATGTATGTACTAACAATATTGAATGGATTGGGTCTTTATTCGCGGATACGGCAGTTCGATCCCCCCACTGAACATTCAAGGTTTATAAGTAAATAGTAATAAACAAATGGAGTATAAAACAATTTAACGGTATAAAAAGATTCTATATGGAAAATTATTTATTAGTTTAATTGAATATATACTTAAAATGTCTAAATATTTGTAAGAATAATAGTCCCTAATTATTGCGAAATTGGGATTGAAGTAAAAAGTACGCAAGGTAGTAGGTACATATGTATAAGCAAAAATACGAATATTTTTATCCGAAAAACAACGTTATATTGATACACCTTGCTTAGTGAAAGAGTTGCGAATTCTTTGGATAGATGAAAAATAAATTTGTATACCTTTATTATATACGTCAAATTATTTTTCTCAATGCTGAAAGGTACCGCTAAAGGCAGTTACAATGACACGAAATAATACAGTTGGCAGAAGTGGGACAGCTGCGTGGAATCTCTTAATATGTAAGTAGACTTAATTTAATTTATTTTAAAAAACTTCTGTAGGATAGGGAGGGTGAAAGATCCATTAACAGAACCTGTCTAGCTGAAATAATCTGTAGAGACTGAAAAAAATATATTTCTCCCTTAAGCAATAAAGCTCAAGTAATAACTTATTTAAGCCGAGAGTTAAAGCGACTCGAGTACAATTTACGTCCTAATCAATTTTAATTAAAAAGGATAAAGCCCCGTATACGGGCCGGAACGTAAATTAATATTCGCTAAGCTGTGTACACACCATGATAAGTATTCAGTAAGCGAGGACATGATAAAATTTTAGGCACTTGCCGTTCTATAAAACGTATACCTTGATGTAAGCAAATACTATTACATCATACCATACCACAAAGCCGCGTGCATAAGCTAGTATCTTCAATAAGAGAAAAAACATTTCAAGCTAAATTAGTTCTCGAAACCAGCTGGTATATATGAAAAGATTCATGAATATGAATAAGGCCGAAGAGGTCTGAAATAATGAATACTTATACGAAATATTTTACACGCTATTGTAGATTTCTAAGTGAATTTAAGTGGTGTTCTAGGAAGGCACAAACTAGTAAAATACTTTATGGAAATAGGTCCATTTATATTCTGTATAATATTTACGTGTTGTACCAGCATCTATGAATAACGATGTGATATTAATGACGAACAATATGAAGTATTCTAGTAACAAATAAATCGCAGATATACATTGAAATGTAAGCATAATTAACTCATGTTTCTGTATCCTGTATGTAAGATATAAGACATATATATTTCCTGATATATTTTTATTTATTTCATTATTATCATTAACTGTCCAAAAATATCAAGGACTTGAGGATGAAAAAGATATTCATCGAAACCAATGCATGCTTGCCATGCATGAAAATACTGAAAAGCATGTGAACGAAGCGAAAGGAGTCTGTAAGGCTACAGAAAAGTGGCGCACTACGCTCTATGCCTACCGCGTGACGGAGTCGCCGTGTATTATTATCAATGTGATGTACAAACAAGTGATTGTATTGCGAACCTTATATAGGTTATGCACCTATATACCTTATACACCTATAGGTGTATAGAAGTGCCTAACGAAAATACAGATTCCTATACTGAGCAACTTGCGAGATCTTCTGATAAGAAGAAAGCGTTTTCTCGTGCCGATGGTAAATACGAATTCGATAAGAAACGATTTTAATAAGAACATTATAATAACCTCAATTCTTATTATTCTTAGTGCAACAGCATAATACGTAACTTTCGATGAAGCAAGGACAGCGGATAGCCTAGCTCTTAGGACAACCACTACCTAGTTACTAGCCTAGATACAAGGTTTACTGTAGGTCCTATAAAAACAATAGCTACATATTAGACCTAGGTTAATGCGACCTAGATTTTATTTTATGTACCTACACGTGAGTATATAGTAGAGAGTATGGAAGGTTAGGTTATTACAAATTACGATTTAATAAGAACTTCATTTACCTATAATAATATAACTATAACGCATTGTCTAATATTGTAAAGATTATGTTTGTGTACTTTTTGTGTGACCTTTGTTGGAGATCCATAAATAAATAAATAAATAAAACTAAATACAGTGGACATTAGGCAAATGGCACAAGTAAAATTAAAAGTCTTTTGCCTCTAATTAATCAATGAAAGCGGTAAACTTAATGCGACAGATTGGTAGGGCACCGTTGAAACTCCCAGTGAAAATATGGCAACATAGCACCGCTCTATATTTGCATCTTTTGTGACTAAAGCTTATCGAGTTTCACAAATAATAGCTTCCTGTAAGTATTGACATAGGTAACGAGAGAACGTACTCGATACTTTATTCGTCACCTTTACTATACAAAAAAACATATGCCTACTGAAATGGTATAAAGCAAAATGGTTTTGCTATTTCGAGAAGGCCTTCAACTATATTCACATATTGAAGCGTTAATTATATTCCGAGAATCCGATAATTTTATGAGGTCTTTTATCCATATTGGTGCTTGTGTCGTGAGTAAATTCACTCCAGAATATTCCTTCGGGTATAATTTGTTCCGACGGGATAAGCGAGCCGCATTTACGAGCCGGAAAGCTAATAGGAAAATCTTTGTAAAGTTCCACGATACACCATCAAAGAGGGCCCTTTGAAGCCACGATTTGATTATATTCTGTATGAAAATACGGGAATAAATTTCGCTTGTGCTCACAGTACTAACACTTCAAGGAATAAAAAATATGAGTTTAATACACGAACATTATTTGAGTCGTTTGCCAGAGTGGCCACTCGCGACAATGGTAAGGCACTAGCCTGCCACAACGCTAATGATATCAGACAGGCTTATCGCGCGTCTCCATGGCTACACTTATCCCCATCCCTGTGGCGGTGTCACACATACACAGTGTGAAAGCGGAGCCACTGTGATCCCAAAGCAAACATACCTAATTGTTTTTATCCACTAATATGAGTCAAACCACACTGCTGATATTTCCCCCATTTTTGTTAACATATTACAGTCATAATCGTGGTATAAATATTAAATATATGGTGGCATAGATGGTAGGTACATTACAGCCCTCGCCCTACCAGAAGGTGTCATGCTCTGCGATTAAGTAATACAATGAGAAAATTCGCACTACTACGAGTCGGAATCTAATTATGTACATATTACGTGTGCGAAATCATGCTGGAAATACAACAAATTGCAGGAGTCTTTGGTCGGAAAGTGTGAAGATATACAAGCTCTTATCAATAAGCAATCTGAATTTCAATGAAACCTGATAAGAGTTATTGTTATGACTATAATAAATATTCGTATCATTCTCTTCCTGATATCAATATATTGTTATGATAGGTTGAAATCGATTATAAGCATAAACCATTTTCAATATTATTGATTTGCATCAAGAACAACAAGTACAACTGTATGTGTACTGTATATAATGACAAAATATGTATGTATATATAGAACATTACCTAGAGCATTTAAAACGATACGTATTTGGATCCGAGCTCTTCATGGGTAAAATTTTTCACAATTGCAGCAAAACTCATGGATCAAATCAGGCCTTTGTTCTCGGAAGTCAAGCAACGAGAGACAATACTAAAATAATATAATTTCAAAGCATATTTGTTACCGTCCGTGGGTGTGGTAATACGTCATATATTACTATCGCCTGGGAAAGTTTGAAGAGTAAGTACTTACTTAGTAATCACTAAGCTGTTACGCATTCTGAATACAATGTCACGAAAACAAAAGATTGCTCTCAGCTTGCTCCTTGATGGCTCTTCGAACTCGGATATTGACCGTAATCTCTTGCGTAACTAGAATATTTGATAGTACTTACTTATACGTATATTTGTCTTGGTTTTCATCTCAAAGCTATAGATAAGTTTTAACAATCTCTTAAAGAGGAGGAAATCTGAGGGTCAATAGAGACTTGGCACTCTACTCTCTCTGCCTGCCTCATGAGGCAATCGACTAGTAGTAGTTGTAAGTACAAGCATATTTTGGAATAAAGGGGTAGATTTTTCTTCATCAAGATACTATACAAAGCTACACACATTATTAAAAACACACTTGTGATGAAAATTCCTTTTCAAAGCATTTTATTTACCATCGGAAAGCGAACACAAAGAAAAAATCGTTTATTAAGTGGAGCAGAATAACCGTTGTTAAGGAACAATTTCCCTTAACAGCTTTATGGCGCAGTGAATGTTGCCATTTGTATCGCTATTTACTTATACGATTCCTTTAATTCCGGTAATATTATTATTGGATTTGTAGATATATCAGCTTATACATCATCTTCACAATGGACTTCTGTCTAGAGAAGACTGTCAGTTATCATTAGACTCGTAAGTAGTCAGGCCTGGAAGGAGCGATAAATCATACATGGATAGATATCATCAGCCGAATCTCTCAAGGGGTAGGAAAGTGTACGTAGGTGTATACATACCTATGCAGCAATACCTCACTAGCCCAACTGCCAGGACTCAAACATGCAATCCTGACTTTGAAGGTGGCTACTAAAACTCCGCCACTACTTACCACTATATTTAATCGTGAAGACAATACATTGAAATGCAATTAAGTCCGCGTACGACACATCTACTTAAATATATCCACTGGTTAAACAACAGGCTTCTCAACAATGGTCAAACAACTTCGTAAAAGTCATCTGATTACAAAACAAACACTGATAAGCGTGAAATCTGTACGTCTCTCTCCGCCTGGCACTATGAGGGACTCGGCGTGATTATTTATAATACATATATCGATAAGACTAAGCGGATTGATAAAATATTTTTTACTGTTAATGACAGTGCAAATAATATGACCTTGTTCGCTCCGTGACGTAAGTCTACGCTACACATGACACACCCCAAATAGTGAAAAAGACTGGTTCCGCAAACTTGCGATGTTGAAACTCAATAATATGCGGTAATAAATTCCATTTTATTGGGACGACGAACACACACTCAATTCTGAAATGAGTGTAAAAAATGTACATGTTAACGTAAAATCGTACCTGACTGATCGAAAAGCCGATATTACCAACTCTAGAAGTCTAAGATCTCAATAATAAATACTGAAAAAAAAGTTTATTAATAAGTACCCTAATAATTGCAATCAGCGGATATTGTAAAAAAATCATACAACCAAGTCGAGTGTCATCCTCCAAGGAGAATGACAATCTCGTTTTTTAAAACGACTCACCCATTTCTTACAACGTATAATAGAATTTATTTTATCAATTGTCAGGGTTATTGATTATCGGATACGATTTGTGTTCGCTCAGCCTTTAGCGGTGACAACAGTTGACTGCAACACGCGATTACGATTACGCATTGATTATGTACCGATTAACGAACAATTGAATTAAATCATCATGAATATCTTAATATATATAAATTACGTGTCACGTTGTTTGTCCGCGATGGGAAGGATCCTAAACTACTGAACCGATTTTGACAAAATTTTCACACCATATGCTGTCTGATTCAACTTGAAAGATAGGATAGCTTCACATCACAATTGGACCCGATAGGTGGCGCTGCGGTCGTAGTTCGGGAAATTTAACTTTTTCACCCGGGCGAAGCTGTGCAGGGCAGCTAGTATACCTATATATTTTAAATAACAAAAAAAAATACCTATGTCCTTCATATACTTTGAAACTTTGGTTTCGATGATAAAACGTATGGATATTTTTACGTAATATAGCACACGCCAGCTAATTAACTATAAACCAGTCGGTATGGTCTCGTGAACGTATACCAAGCTGCTTGGAAAAAAATATTATCATGTTTTGGAAAATTCACACCACATTTTCAAACAGTGACAAGAAGTTCCTGATTAACTCATCAAACGTAAGAAATGAACTTACAGTTTTAGACAATAAGAACCTAGTAATTCTAGTTTCTTGGTATTCACGTTTCATTTCAGTCGCTCCGCGGGTAAGCAATATTATCACCGGGAGTAATTCAATAGAACCAGCCCGGCGCCATACCATGACGTTCTTTTGCCGACATTGTTAAAGGGTGCGAAAGAGACAGCTATATAGACGTCTTATATTACCATCTACCCCCAAACCCTATCTACCTTTAAACATTTCTAAGATTCTTGAAATATGATTACAATAGCACGTAATGTCAGGCCTCGGTCGATACTTTGCAGGGAAACCTATATAGGTTATTATAAAGAACAATTTTGTATCATATTTTTACGTCTTGGAAAAGATTCTTCGGAGTCTAAAATACAGAGTCTATGGAATCAGAATTCATGGTAGAAGACTGATAACAGCAACTTACAAATTGAATGAATAATTCGATATCAACGTAACGAATTTGAGCCTGCTAGTACTACACTATGTTTTATTTATGCGAAGATTCTAGTACCTACTTCACTAGTTTGTGCTGGCAGATGGAACCGTTCGTACCTTGTACTGCTCGTACTGCTGCTACACGATATAAGGCCTACCCATAATATTACGAGAGTTTGTAGGCAACGCATAATCGCATAGTAGTCAGCTGTATTGTTAAAAAAAAATTCTGTCGCCATTCCTGTACTGAAAGCCTCAATAACTATAGCATAAGCCGGTTTAATTAACTTTGTGTGAAATGTGCCGAAAGTTATTATTTCTATGAACCCAGTACCAACGCTTCATCAATATTCACGATACATTTAAGACCGGGGCTTTGGCCGCCAGTGCACGACAGTGTCCGGTATAAAATCGATATCTCGTGACCACTCATTAGTCGATACTTTCAGGTGAGAAAATATAGCAGGACGGAAGTAACTGAAAATCTCTTCTGTTTGTGAAGTATCCTTCTTAATCCTTAATTCCCTTTAAGTTTAACAACTGCATCTCCTATGCAACATAAATAAAATAAAAACATCATCTTGTTGAGTCTACGGGCTTGAGTGCAGTGCAGTGTGAGTAAAGCGCAATTGCATTCTACACCTACATACCTGTTCGTGTTCACTCCTTATTTTCTTCAAAGAAGAAGAAGATTAACAAATTCTATGGTCTTATTTTGAAAAGATCGTTGGGTTATAAGCATGCTACGCTTAATATACTACGCTATCACATTAATGACATTGATTGAATGACATAATTTCGTGACAGTCCGTGAAAAGCATTACTCGCATCTGGTTCTGCAATAAGCACTAAGCACGCAAAAACTGCTTACGCTACAACGTACATACGACGTATGAGTGTCAGTACCTATAATCACGCCTATAAAGCGAAGCATACGTCTTATTTTCCTGTATCCGTTTATTAAACCACAAAACTTCCCGCAGACCAATCATCTTAAGTGCGCACTCGCTCAAACTCGTCTGTTGACATCAATTACGAGATAAACGACGAATTATTTATATTTCAAACACGTTACCTAGGATGAATACAGGTTCCAGGCATTTGAGATATTTATAAAACAATGAAATAAATAACCAATAATTGTTCCTTTGTGCAACATTATAAAAATTAAGGTGCTCGCCATGGAGTTACCACGGCGGCATTGAGGAAAGGTGTTTTTTTATAATATCCGGGTTGCGAAATGTATGCAGAATTTCTTTCATCATACATAATACATACCGCTCGGAGTGTAACTTTAGCTAGACAGTCGAGAAGTAGCAGTTCAAAGATTTATTAGTGCCATATTAAAAAAAACAATTTAATATCTGAATGAAGTAAGTAAATAGCCGTGGTGGCAATGAGTTTTGCTGAACTTAAGTACAGTGATTAGTCACACCACGAGCTTTACGGTGAAGGAAAACATCGAGAGGAAACCTGCATACGTCTGAGAAGAAATTCAAAGGCGTATGTATAGTCGTGCTTGAGTAACGGCGATTGACTCGCCAT
>JACCPG010000364.1:32405-68218 GCA_016069955.1 Drepana arcuata
TACAGTGATTAGTCACACTATGAGCTTTACGGTGAAGGAAAACATCGAGAGGAAACCTACATACGTCTGAGAAGAAATTCCAAAAGGCGTATGTATAGTCGTGCTTGAGTAACGGCGATGGACTCGCCATCTGTCACGTTGGCACCTAATATACCTCTGGCGGAAAGTGGGTGTGTGGGTATTACCTATACACTTGTGGGAAGGCGTGAGGATATATTATTGTTATTATTATATATGCATATATATATTTATTTACTAGCTCCACATTCATCAGTCTCTTCATACATGTTCGCCGGTTTCGAGTAACTTTTGACGCTCAAGCCTTGTGTGTCCCATTGATTTGATGTAGGTATTTGGAACGTGGCCTTTCTCTATCTCTTCTTCCATACGTAACATACATACCTTACTTCATCTTTATAATCACACCCTAGTTTACGGATGTGGACCAAGCGAAAGAGTGAGTATTTATTAATATATTGTTAACTATATTATTAATGTCATCATTGTGATTGTATGCAATATAAAACGAGTAAAGTAAATAACGTTACTAATTTGGTTAAGCAGACCTTACACTCTCTCATGTTGAAATTCGAAGGTACTTTCGGCCAACGTTAGCACGCTCCCTTGCCTAAGTCGATTGCCATTGCCACCCCTTTCGTCTGTCTGGCTACGTGCGCTACATTCAGGGGTGCCTTTCGAAGTAATACTTGCCGGGAATTGCTTTCGGTTGCTCACAGAACAATTGTTAAAATAAGCATAATTTGGTTATACATATTTACAATAATATTATTGCTTACTTACAACAGCATTTTATTGCAATAAACGGCCCTTGAGAAGACATGAGCGTATGTAAATTCATGCCTGAAAAGAATGTGATACTAACTTCTCGTAAACACGCAAACACACCAAGGCGAGAATGGCACGATAAATTCAGATGAATTTTGTTGTGTGTATTTTATGCATCCTCGGAGGGCTTACAATAGATTCACAATTGGACCTAGCGCTGCGAATATGTTCCATATCTGTTCCCGCCCAGCTTCGTTTGGGTGAAATAATAAGGAATAAAAGCTCCCCAAACAAGATTGCAGCGCTATCTACTGGGTTCAAAAGTATTTTCAAAGCATCCAGGAACTCGTTCAAATATATACACGAAATTTCATCCAAATGGGTTCAGCCGTTAAGGAGTTATATGACAAACATACGTAGGTATAGAAGAATTATATATAAGAAGAACAAGAAAGCAATTGACACTAAATGATCCTATCGTTAAATGGTATCCTCATTTATTCATGAACAAGTTTATGGTAACGTGTTTCCCAATTCTCATTATTACGATATGTTGCGAAATCGTACTAATCGTTTTGAATTACTATATCGTATAGACCAACACAGGCACTTTAATTCAGTCGGGTTTTAATCTCAGCAAGGAAATTCATGTTACTTTTATGATGGTCATGCGTGGTCGTTAACAAGTCCATGATAATGATTTAATAACCACTAAAAAGAATTACGGAAGTACACAGGTTGTCAAGCGGAACAATAAATATGTAGGATGCTAAACGAATTTTATGCCGGATATTAATATATATAGTTTGTATTAAAAGGCATAAATACTACAGGAAACGCGCTTGATGAGTAGTTTTTGACTTAGTATTATCACCCAATTTCAGCACACGTAGGTACCTAATGTCCACATCCTAACATGCCTATGATTTAACAATTTATCAATTAATTATTTCCAAGGGAAAGAGTAAGTTGTATTTAAATATTATAAGCATGCCTACCCCTTCGGGGACCCTTGTGGGAAGGCGTGAGGATGATAATAATAGTAATATATATATAACCATCCTGCTTTAATTACACTTTTTAACTACAGTAAACGAAAAAAATCTCGGTTATATTTATTGAAGCAGTGTTGGTACGAAGTATTTCGTTCATGATGTTATTTATGCTTTAGTTATTATTTAGTTGTGTGTTTACCGACATCGAGCGGGGGATACCTAGAAAGTACATCTCTACAGGCATGCCGCCGTCAAACTAATTTACAAACACGGACAACACTGTAATAAGCTACAAAAGTTTGTTGACATCGCTGGGAACACTCTCCGCGAACTTTGACATCGAGTTTAAAGTTCAAAACAAACATTTGCATCACAATGTTGACGGACACCGGGCACTTCCTTGCACCGTTAAGTGAAGTTAGTCACAATACAAACAGATGATCTGATTTGGTGGGACCACTTCCGACCATGACCTACCATCACAGTCTTACATATCATGAAGAAGGCCTTTATTACGCTTTGTTAAACTTACCTTGTTAAGTCCAGGGTGCTTAAGTCGATCAAGCCCAGACAGTCGGCTAGGGCACTGTCCGTCGCCTGTTCCCCACACTCCGATGCGATCCCGATCCATGTTGTACGTGCACTTTCCTCCGGCGACAACGTGTGACTGTTTGCCGGCGGAGAGCGGCACGCTAGTTTTGACTCCGCCCGCGGGGGGCGATGGACTCATTGCGGCGTCACTCCTGGGAAAGTAGGAAAATTTTTCAGCGATAACAGGGCGTGCGGTTGCGGCTGCCCGATAACAGATGGCGCTGTTTTTATGGCCTGTATAAGGGATTGCTTCTATAAATAAAATAGTTCTAAAAATTATTTAAATACATTTTTTGTATTCAATTTGTGATTTATATTCATTATATTAACATGTATTGTAGGTACTGTTAAATACAAAAAAGTGTATGAACCGGACAAGATCTGCAACTCTAGACAGAACTAGTGCTATACTTTCTTTACCTAGTGAGTGCGGGTGTGTGAACTCTGATTCTTGAATGTGTCTTCTTAAATCTAATAGAGCGAACGCATGGTGATTGTAAGCAGCCTAGATATAGGTACATATGTGAATATATATCTACACACACTCTGTATATTGTTATGATATACCCACGAATAGTTACTATCTGCTACATTGACATCCTGAGCTATTTGTGGTTACCGGCGACACAAATGTGTACGCACGAATAGTTACATCGAACGCTATATATAAGGCGGTGCGCATATTAGTGAGTATCCCTCACATACTTATATGTGGGGGATAAAAAAATCAACATTTTTATTTGCTTATTTACAACTATGACAGTCACGCTGACGGTCCACTTGATGGTAAGCGGTTATCGTAATCGCTCATTGGCGGCCTTATTCAAAAGGAAGGAACACATGATTCAGCCATTATTTATGGAATTCTGGAAACCCATCCTACAAGACTAAAAACCCGAGAGCAGTGCCATTTAGCTGCGATCTTTTCTTAAAGTACTGTCCCAGTAGACAACTCTTAATCTAAACGGGACATGCATACTGCCCCTCACTTCAGCTATTCATTTTGGTCCACCGCGGATCAATAGCAGTTACATAGCAGATGTTATCAAGGGTTAATCCTACGGGAGCGACCATCATCAACCCTCAACAATGGATCAACTATAACGCTACGCCTTGCTACGGAGTGCTACGAAACTACGGGTCCAGCTACGGCCTACCTACTACGTTCTTTAGCGGGACATTCTTTGCCTGTCTGCTCACACGGACAGCTCATACGAAGCACTATCTGCAAAACGGAAGTTTCTATCAAACTTGCTATTTATTACTTGCTAGCTGCACCGGCCATGCGTTAACAATGCCACGCAAATATCATTGCGATCAGTTGAACGGTATACAAGTTGGTGCTCTGTAGTGCTATTTTTCTTCTGGCACAAAAGCCAGGAATCATCTCGGGCGTTCCCAGAACACACTACTGCAGTTTCAACACGATCAGATATATTGTTTGGGATTACGGTTTCGGGACGCATACAAAACTAACATACATACAAACATTGATTCTTTAATGCTTAATTCATACATTACGTCACGGTAAGAGCCCTGATGCATGTGCGTGCATCAACGGCTATGCCAAATGCAGATAAATGTAAAATAAATCAAACTCACGGAGCCGCGGACGAGCCAATGTCATGGCCGTACAGCTGTAATCATAACTGCCCTGTCTGGACGGATCGGCAAGTGATAAATCGTTACTATCGATACTCAAACCAAATGTAGTTCGCACTCGGTGATGAATGATGACAGAGAGTCTGATTAAATCATATTGAGCTACTATGAGCACTAAATACGATAAAACAAAGTCCCCTGCTGAACATATGTTCAAGCGGCTTACATCTATAGATAAAATGATGCGAAAGGTTTAGGTGTATAATTTATTACTATTACATATTATATTTCGTATTGTGAAAAGAGGTTGAAATGAGCTAATGCGATTCTAAGCAACAAATTTAAACGGCATATGTAAATAACATACGAGATAGGTGATGACACGGTAAACGATATAATAACAACGCTGTTAAAAAAAGTGTTACTTAAATGCATGCAAATGCCTACTTTGTGTGTTATAATCAAGCATTTAAGTTGGCTTCGCTTAGTTTGGTACATCCATATCCTACAAATATACACTCGCGCGATAAGAGTTTGGCTTTGACCGTTATTGCGCAGAAATCAGAAATTGGGTATCAACGGGCAATTAGCGGGGTGCGGGGCGGGTGTGTAGGCGCACGCGGTTCTCTGATTGGCGCTCCAGTCGTTCCCTGCCTCCCGCATCGATACGACGTACCGCGCACTCCTGTTGTACAATCACGTTCACAAGTGAATTGCTATTTTCGTTAATTGTTTATTGTTGTCGATTGTTATTATTTGTTGAGTTTGTTTGTTTAAGTTTGTCAGTTTAGTTTTTTTTTTGTTAAATATTAAAAAGTGATTTGAAAATGCGTTAAAAAAACATTGTTTTAAAAAGGCAAGCACGGAAAATGATATATGACGTGAATTGCTTTTTTTTAATGTTAACATTTTTTAAATTACATTTTGGTGTAGTTTCACCCCCTTTTGGGGTTGCAGATTATCCAGGGACACACTGTATTTAATAATTATTTTAAGTTTTCTTTTGTTTGTATGTACCAATTTCACATGTATCGTGGAATAAATAATTTTATTAAAAAACAATTATTTAGAATTTTCATCGCTGTCTCTGTAAACTTTAAAAGGAAATAAACATTTTATATAAGTAAAATAACTATCAATAGTTTTAATAAATGAAGAAGTTTATCTATTTCGTATTATTTTCTAGCATTATTTACCACTGTACATGAATTTTGACCCACTCAAATATCCATCCAACCTGGTACATAAAAAAGGAAAAGTATTGTGTGCGTGACAGTACCCATGCGCAGTAATCCCCTCCACCCGAAGGTCAAAGCCAAACTCTCGCCGCGCGATCTGTAATTACTATGAGTTTTTGACAATGCATGTTACCCAAAAATGCCAAAATGGCTGAACGGAACTGGATGAAATTTGTCGCAGAGATAGATTATTAGCTTGATTAATACATAGTTATATGTTATATGCATACTATGTGTTAATAAACCTATATTTTATACCAGAAAAAAATACAAATATGAATAAAATTTACGAGGTTGAAACCGCGGGGGACACACACAACATGACGTTATTTGTAATCAATTTGCGTGGATTTATTTATCAAACGTAAACTTCGCAAATGTTCATCGTTGATAATCATTATATAATTGACGTGATCTTTCAATACATACACCCATTTTAGTAATCGCGTGTCGGCTTAGCAGAACTTCCAGTGGACTTTACAATGACGTGCTAATTTGAAGGACATTTGAAGGATGAGTCAGCGTGTCTCATTAGTTCAGAAAATCTTGGATGGCTTGTACCATATCCAATTTCCGGACGGCATATTCTCACTTAATTAACAAATCTGCCAAGGCTTAAGTACCTATAATGTAAAACGATATTATATATTATCTTATATGTAGGTATATAGCAATTTATTTATACTTAGATCTTATACCTAACATTAACAAATATCCATAACGATAAGTTTCAAACAAATACAATAAAATGTCGAAATGATATGAATGACATGAGTACTAACTATATTTACTAATTCCAATATACACAATTAAATGTATGATCCTGAATAGAGTAAAAGAAGGCAAATTTAAGGGATATTTTACCTATGTCTGCCTTTGCTGATAGTTTTCCTTAGGAGCCGAGTGACAACTACGAAATAGTAGATATAATATTAATATTTAACAAATCTTCAACAGTAAAGAGTTCTGGGGTATCTTGTGAAATCACAGTGATAAAAAAATGTGAAAGCTGAGTGAGGTAAATAAGTCTACAGAGAACTGGCGCTCTACTTATTCTGCCTACCCCGCGAGGACTCAGCGTGATGAAATGTAGTTATGTATGTTATTAATTGCGCCAATTGGGCTGTGAAATTAAAGCTCATTTTGAAAATAATACCGTTACCATACCGGTAACGACACGAAAAATTCCGATTCATAGGTTTATGCTATCCGAATTAGGCTTTTGTTATCTATGCTAACTTTTTAATGATTTTTGTATGTGATGTGATTACCAACCGATAAAAAGAAATACGTTCTACTAAAAGTTTGTGAGGATGTTTCTGTTCTCGATCCTGTTCGGATGGTTCTGCAGGGGATTTAAGCGGGTAAAACCGCGGGGCCCAGCTAGTGTGCCATAGAGCAGCTAGGGGATGTATATGCATACGTCAAGTGGGAGAGTTGGGAAACAGCTTTTTACGAACGTAAAAAAATTACACTACATATATGTCAAAACTACACGAGCATAATTACATGCCGGTATAAGTAGCCTCAAAATTACTAAACTGTAAAAGTCAGTTGCGATATAAACAATTAAAATATACATAAAAAATGCGGAAACTCACCTTTTATTTTTATATGCGTCAGCCGCGCCATTCACCTGACGTTCGCGCACGTCAACGGGCATCTGCTTTGACTTTACGCAAAATGGAATTCTATTTCCGAAATATTTTTTTAAAGAGATCCAATTTATCACAGATTAAACAAGGGTCTGTTCTTAGGATTGATGAGGGATGGATAGCTTTTAAAAATGTAATATTTTAGGATAAACGTGGCAGGATAAGTTTATTAATTTATTATAACGAAACTTGTTCTTTTGTAGGCAGTTAGTCGGACAAAATGTCAAAGATAACTGAGTGTAGAATCTTATTGGTCGGATGATCATACATCTTTCGCATGCAGTCATATCAATAACATGGCCACACTAATAACCCTGGCCATATCATGACGCAGCCAATGTAAGTACCTAGGAAGAAGTTATCGCAAATTCATATTTAATATACCTCCTTATCGATTGTTAAATACAGAGTACCATTATGCGGAATATAATGTAATATTTTCCTCAAACTTTTTATATAAAGATATAGATATAGATAATATTACTTTATTTTACAGCTATTATATGTTTAACAAATTAAATTGCAAGCTTAATAATACCTGCGTATAAATTTATGGAAATGGCGGAAAGTGAGTGTGTGTAGGTATTAGCTAAACACCCCTTCGTGGACCCTTGTGGGAAGGCGTGAGGATATATTATATTATTTATACATTTATTTTAGTTGTTATATTTTGAAGACGCTTTATCGAGAAGTTTAAATAAGGGAAGATGCGTTGCCTTGGTTCAGCACCCATGACCTAATTACTCCAATACTAGTTGGGATCATACATATTTTAAAGTATCTCTGTATTACGTGATTTCGTTACCAACATTTGCTGTAATAAAAATGGTAGGCGCTATATGAATACAAATCAAATCGATCAAACTATCAAGGATGAGGAGATCAAGATTACTCGAGAACTCTTTCTACTCTATCTACCTAATATGCAGGGACTCTAGTTGATGAGTATGATAAGTACATTATGTATTAAATTAATTTAAAGTATATATTTTTCCCTATTTGTTATCTTTATCAAACATCACCAACGGTTTATTTATCAAAGGTAGTATAAACATATAAATTGAAAGAAAATTCACAACTAAATTAATCGGTTCACGTTGTTGTTCATAAAGTTTTTAATAAGGCTATATGTACTTAGGCTGTTTTTCCACTGTGATAAAGCTCAACTGCATGTATCATTTGAGATTAGCACATATCTTTATTGTTATTTTGTAATACATGCACGGCAATGTTAGACTGCTTGTGCCAATCACACTTGTGCTAAGTTTTATTACTAGACAAGTAAGCCAAGGTTTTGAAAGAAATCATTTCAAGAAACCATTACCTATGTATGTGGATTGAGATATATGTTCTTGTAATGTGGCGAGAAATACACTGAAGCAGGTAGGTACAGTAGGCCAGAAGATTATATAAGATAAAAAAATACTTTTCCGTTATTGATAATATATAGTTGGATCGAATTCATAAAATAAGAAATATCTTCACGTCATCCGACCAGGAGCCCCATAGGGATAAGCGTATAAAGTAAATTTAGGTGCCAACGTGACCGATGGCGAGTATGTCACCGTCTTCCAGGTACGCTACAAGATGAGCTCCTTTGGGAGGGGGGATGTTATATTGTGTTGGCAGCAGAGGGATTAGTCCCATTATGCTGTCAACAGTATAGCTCTCCGAACACAGACAGCAACGCGCTAGTGATAATTCGATATCGTGAGCGTAAATATGCTACGGTAATCGCTTCCCATCAGATGGGCCGTATGCTTGTTTGCCATTCATGCTGTATAAAAAACAAATTATAATTTTAGATATGTTTATCATACACTCAAGAGATAACCTTTTGTCGGTGTCTCTGATACAATTCTTTCATTTGCCTCTGTGCAGCTCAATTTCTATGACCTCCCTATGTTACGCCCAGACAGTGACCTTTTCTTTAAATTGACCCATACATATAAATCATCTAACTTCCATGTCTATCTAAGATATTATAAAACGAAGGAGTCAAATTGGCTTTGAGTATCATTGACTTGAGTTTCCAGTACTCCATCACGGTAGCTCACTCCAAGCGTGCATAAGGGACGTCACCCAAAATTTTTATTTTTTATTTAATTTATATAAAAAGTGGACAAATACTCTTGTCGGAGCATCTAGTCTCCGCCAACTCTATTGGTAGGTACTATTGGCAATGTTTAGTAAGAGCAAGGTCAAATTGCAATGTCAAGCGTAAAGTAACGATTGTCAATTAGTTACTACAGTGTTATCTGCGATGGCGTATGTATGATTGTGCCATGGCTGGGCGCGTGTGAGCAAGATCAGGCCAAGGGCAACATACTTGTAGAGCAATGTTCCTAGCTAAAGGTAATAACTATTGGATATTCAATTTGGATTGACTAAAACGCTGATGTAGTGTATACGATGTTTGATGAACGCTTTCCCCGCTGAAAACAAAATGAACTGCAACTGCTTACAAAAGCGTTTTAATTTAAAAGTAGCGTTATTAACGTTTCAACTAGGTATCTAGATCAAAACGATCGGATACACGTGGATGGTAACATCCAGAGTACTCGAAACCGACGAGCATGTATGAAGAGAACAAATGAATGTGGACATTTTATGAATATAATATCCACGTTAGGAGATTCAATTCTTAATATATTCTTCATATCAGCATTACAACGCTCTTTTCGCCTTTGAAGCGTTAATGAATAGGTCCAAATCCCTGCAAAACTACAGCTTAACGATGAACAACACATCGTAATAAATTGGGAAATAATTCAATCAAACACACCTTCTTAAAAGCCTGGCTATCTAAAGTATAACATCATTATAGTATATTTTACTATAACAGTATTGCATTACTGCATAAACAACTTTTGCTATTAAGATTGTTTCATAGTGGCTTTTACTGACGTACTCGTTAATTGACTCAATTAGCAAGAACAAAAAATATAATTTAGTACCTGCAAAGTACCTAAACATCTACAAAGAAATTAAAATAGCTTTGTTTCCATTAAAACTATTAACAATCAGTTTTTTGCGTATTGCATTAAAATGAATATTCATTACCTACAAGTATTTAATTAAGTTGAACTATTTGCCTTATTATCGATTTAAAAGTCAATCACATTAATTACACATCGTTAGTGCCTTTCTTAACAGTAGTGCTTGTCCGTCGCGGTAGGCAACTCCAAATTATTTAACACTCATTTACAGACAGAACTCAAAAACGAAGATGCCTGCGTCATTGAACTTTAAACAACTTATGTAGATCTTTGAATTAAAGAAGACAAAGGAAGACCACATTAAACCTGGATCTAATTGTTCGAGAACATCAAGAGTACTCAAAATCGGCGAACATGTATGGAAACACCGATGAATGTTGATAAAACGATAGAGGTTTGTAGACTGCAATTCTAGAGAAAATCTGCGCTTTACTCTCTCTGGTTAACTGAGGGACTGGGCGTGATGATATATATGTATGTAAAACATGCAGTGTGCTTTCTCTAGACTTTTCACCGTAATGCTTGCGGTGTGACAAATCACTGTACTTAAATGTAGAAAATAGAGTACGGGCCGGTGTTGTAGCAATCTCAATAATCTAGTACCTACAATGTAATATAAAAAAATCTTAGGAAAATATTACATAGTAATCGATCATCATCATCATCATTGGATATTACACCTGGTGCCACTCATCATCATCAACAAGAGGTGCAGGTTTTTTGTTGATAAATAATCCAATAGCAGCTTGGGAACATCCTTTTTCACTTAATATTCTTTATTATACTATCAACTTGCAACTTGTGGGAAGGCGTGAGGATATATTATTATTAACTTGCAACTGGTACTCGAGACTTAGTATCGTTGGTATCAAAGAAACAGCATAAACGTAGTAGGTGTACAAAGCAAAAGGGGACAATTAAATTATGTCACGAATTAAAGTCACCTCTAAAATTATAGCCTTTACAACAAACCAAGACTTGCGACATTTTAATCCTCTGTGTCGCAAGTCCGACAGAAGCAGGTGAGACATCTTAATGCCTGTCATCCGATGAATGATGTGCCAACCACGACAAAGTGACAATACTTAGAGCCAGTGGCGGATTTAGGTGTAAAAGTTATCATTACCAAGCATGCCAAGTTGGCAGAGTATGCTAGAAATAACTAGTTGTAACAACCATAAATTATTTGCAAAATAAAACTATCTTTCTTCCTAGATTTCTAAATCTATTTAGATAAAAGTTGGCAATAAAGTAATTTCATTATGTAGTCTATTTGGTGGATACTGAGTAAGGGGCGGCTGATGGCTTGGGGCCTAGGGCGGCCGAGACTGCAAATCCGCCACTGCTTAGAGCGAGCTATGGCGAAACATCCCATAATGATACCGCATAGGAATATAATGTTATGCGTATAAGAAGAAAGTTGACTGTCGGGTGAAACTTGAAGAAAGTCTTCGTTCAAAAGTAATAGTCTAAAGTGTCGCAATTGACCGGGTAGCGCCAGATAAATGGCCAATGATTTTACAATTTCTTAAAGATATAAGTATGTAAGACGATGAATATATAATGTTAATGCATTTAAAGAAGTATGTTAAGTGGCACAGAGAGCTACAGACTAGCCATTTTTGTAACGCTGGTAAAGAGGGTGTTATTACACCTTTGTCTATCTATTTGGGTACCCTTATGAAAATGAAGAATATATAAAAAGTAAAAGCCAACCCGTCAGGTCTAGTGTTCAAAGCGCATTTGTATCTGGAGGCATTTCCCTAGAAAGAGCTTTTCTTAGTTTGGGACTATGTCAATTTGCCCATGCTTGAGCTTAGACCCTGAAAACGTATACCTTTACCATCCTTTACGTTAACCATCGTGTAACTTGGGAAGTGGTTCCTAAGATAATTTGCCAATTTCGATTGACAAAGTATAATAAAGACAATTATTAATTCATGTTCGATTCCAACTTGGGATACTTTATACATCTGTACATGAAAAGAGGATGTTACACTGCATGGGCACTGTTCTTTCTTACTAAATTAAAACCTTCTTGTGCAAATAACCCTCTGCACTTAGTACCTCATTCAAAACACATCAGCCCATAAAGACCACATGACTGTAGACCGATAGTGACTAAAACGGCAATAAAAAAGCGAACTTAGTCACAGCCATTAGTATTTGCAATGATTCACGTGCACCATGACTAGGTACAACTTAATAGTGTTTGTAACGTGCCTTTGTTACTAGTCCTAAGTACGGTGCACTAGCTGTGACTGTGACTTTGTCCACGAGAATATAGTTTTAGCTTCATGTAGAACTACCTGCTAATTCGTCTGAATTCGTAATAATTAAACGTATTGGTACATTCGGGAATCAACTTGCGACTTTGGCAAAATATAACGTTTATTGGTTTTAACTATCACTGATTTGTCACTCGCAATTTGACGGTGAGCTTTGTGTGAGATGTTGCGAACTGTTGTAATTTCAATAAAAAACTTTGCTTATTCCTTGTCAAGGAATTACGACGCCTGTTTAACTATTGTTCCTTAAATGAAAGTCCTTATAACTAATGAGACCAATAATAATACATAGTTGCATTTTTTTATAGTTCTTTTGATGTTTGAAAAACATCAGGTCAAGGTAGTCGCGGTCCAATTGTAATACTTATCAATGTGGTGACCGAGTGACAGAGTCACCTACAAAATCAATATGGTTAAATCAATGTTGGTTAAATCCCCCGTTCCAACTACCTGGATCAAATCGATAGGACGCTCAAGGACGGGAACGTTAAGAGTACTCGAAACCGACGAGCATGTATGAAGAGACTGATGAATGTAGACGAAGCGAAAGAGGTATGTAAGCCTCGAGAGAGTGGTGCTCTACTCTCTCTGCCTACCATTTCTTTACACTCCGAACTTTAAGCTGATGAAAAACATTGTTAAAACGCATACATTTGGGACATTCAAATACGTATGTAAAGTAAAGATAGCTCAGCTTAGACCAGATTTAATTATTTACCCTTCTAGGTGGCCAATATTGGAAATAATTAATATTAAAAGAAGTATGTCATACATTTTCAGACGAATAAAAACTCTCCTAAATCGATTTTGTTTATATAGAACCGTAAAATCGCGAATAGAAGTACCTACCCAACCATGCCTTGATTTAAACAAATACTTTGAATAACCTTGGTTTAGGTAACGGTCTCTGATTTTAGTTACAATCTTTGTTTCTTCAAAGGAAATTTTGTAATAAATGTACTTCTTGCTTTGCTGGTAGTTTGATTATGAAAATACGTAAGTACGTAATTTTCTTTACGTGTGCTTCTATTAGCTAGCTATAGTAGCTATATTTGCAATCTCCATTCTTTCAATACTTTGCATTAAAATATCCCAAAGAAATACGATTTTGATTTCCTAATTTCCCTTCCTTCTTAATTTATATGGGGCAGCTAATAATACTTTTGAGATTTATGCTCTAAAATCTTGATATGCTATAAGTAAGGCTACGGGCCGCTAATACTTAGCATAAAAACCTGATTAGTTGTTAACGATTTTAACGGTTTAGGAAAAACCTGAGTAACTGACGTAAAAAAAGACAAATTAAGAAAGATTAATTTCCTACTACGCAGTAATTGGCCAAAATCCTTTTGGGGAAAAGGGACGTTGGATTCACCCGGCTATTAGTAACAGAAGATTAATTAAGTAACACATTGCTGAAGATAGAACGATTGCAGTCAAAAACATTAAACTGAATGAAGTCCTAATGCTAACAACACTTAGCGGAGTATTTAACAATTATGTAACTGAATTTGGATAGTTTTCATGATTCCAGTTATTATGGCAATAAATATTATTACATATATATGTATTATATTATTGAAAATATCGACAGTAAAATATACATCACTTTTATTATATTTTATGATGAAAGGAAATCTTACGGTAGGTACTTAGTAAATAGTTACTAAGTCTAATCTTGTTTAGCTGTAGAAAATACACGCCAATTACAAGTTCTCGCTAATAGTTATTTACAGAATAGAAGTAGATATTATATGACAGTAGTAAGTGAAAAAGACGTAAGCATATTTGCCTTATTTTCTGCCAATAAATGATATTAAGTAGTAAATAAACGATGATTACATTTTTGAGTAGATAAGAGGAATGGCACAAAATACTAAGCATGCAAATACAGCGGGGTAAATACCCGTAATGCTCTTCCCGAGAGTGTTCCCGGGAGAATTATTTTGGCCATAGGTACATGTGTCTTTATTAGTTACGTTAATTTAAGTCTGTCATATAACTCATCTATTTTATTAAATTATATACACATTCGTGACCACTTAACCGTAAAAGCTAGTATATTTACTACAGATTTTTTTTAGCTACAGAGAAGTATGAGAGCATTAAAATCGAGGCGTGATGATATACCTATTAAAACTGTATTAGCCCACAATACAATGCGAAAGTATCTATCTGTACCTATCTGAAGGAAAAGGCAGAGGAAGACCAAGTGCCAACTAGGTAGATCAAAACAATCAAACACCTAGGAATATTAAAATCCGACTCGAAACCAGCTAACATATGTATGGAGTTTGATGAATTTGGATGAAGCAAAAGAGATGTAAGTTTACAGAGAACTGATACCCCACTCAGTCTACCAACTCCGTAAGGGACCATATGTATGTAAGTACTTACTGTAACACGGAGCAATCCTGTTTGTAAGTTTCTTCAAGTACCGAGTAGAAATTCCGTCAAAACAGTAAATACGGGTGTGTTATTCAAGTCGAGTTGTAAACACGATTGTGTAGTCTGGAATACGTAATACATACTTGTACTGTCGGTAGTATCAACTGACACTGGACAATATTTACATTCGTTATTTAAGCATTTTTCCACTTGTTATTTAATTAATTGAACACCCGAAATTGAGTATTTTGTTGAAGAACAGAGTAGGATCATATTTTGAGACTAAATGACGTCAGCTTAGATGCTGCTCAGTATACAGTAACCCAACCACCAAAGGAATCGCCACGCCTCCCCACAAGTGTCCCTGAAGGGGTGTAAGTAAGGGTAGGGGCATAGGTGTATAAATAATACCCACACAGCCACTTTCCGCCAGAGATATATTATAAGTGCCAACGTGACAGATGGCGAGTCCATCGCCGTTACTCAAGCACGACTATACATATTCATTTAAATGTCTTCTCAGACGTATACAGGTGAATAAGTGTGAATAATCATTGTACTTAAGTTCAGAAAATTCATTGGTAAAGTCGGGGTTCGAACTTGCAATCTTTGTGTAGCAGGATGTTCGAACGACTCGGCCACCACGGCTAGAACTTTCTTCTGAACCGATTTTAACAATTTTTCGAATGGAAATGTACATTATTCGGGAGTAATATGAGCTATGCATACCTATCAAACACAAATGTAAACGCACGTAGTTAAAACAACTTGCTACTTGGAACCGTAACCGATTATAACAATTTTCTCATCTGTGAAAAGTACCTATCAAATTGCGTAAACGCACGTAGGTACAAAAAATTGGCTATCTAGGCTGAAGGAAGGCCAAGGCCGTTGCTATGATCGAATGCGGTCAGGAGTATCATAATCATATTAATTAATTGGCAGATAATTACCCAATACGCCTAGCTATATCCTGAGACATCAAATATTTATTTGTTTTATAGGTGGGTTCCGTATCAGATAAATATAACAATTTGGGCCGATTATAGAGGTGATTCAATCTGTACATTAGATTAGATATATTGAACGTTAAATATAATAGACATTGTAAATGTTGATTGTCATCTATAGATACGGATTTGTGCAAGTCAATTAACAACAGGACAATACTACGGCATAATGTCCTCAAGCCTTCCTAGGTCCCCGAAGGGGTAGGCAGAAGTGTATCGGTCGGTAGTACCCACAAACACATTTTCCGCCCGATATATATATCATATATCTCTGGCGGAAAGTGGGTGTGTGGGTATTACCTATACATCTCTGCCTACCCCTTCGGCGACCCTTGTCGGAAGGCGTGAGGATGTGAGATATACATGCATACATGATAAATGGCGAGTCCATCGCCGTTACTCAAACTGGTTTCCTCTCAATTATTTCCTTCACCGTAAAGCTCATGGTTCATTCAGGATGGGTTCCCGAAGATCGGGATTTTCGGGAACCCATCCTTTTCAGATTCAAGTTCATTGGTACACGAACTTACAATCTTTGTGTTTGTTAGAGCTACTTGAAATAAAAGCGTCATATGCATCTGATCCTTTGTCATGGACTATTCATAAGGAAATTTATTTAATATTTCGCATGTTTCAAAATAAGATCGCAATTGGAGACAATCTTAACAATATATACATAAGTACATAGACAACCCAACATTAAGGTTTACGTATTTATCACATAGATGACCCTCAGTGGAGTCTCCACCCAACCCCCAACTGTGTCAGGACCACTGATCTATCAGACCTATATCGCGAAACACTGATTAACTAAAATTCATTTTACAAACACGCCTCCTTAAGTACGGTCTGTCTCGAAGATGTTTTGTGAATATTGTTTATTAGTATATAAGCTTACTGGTAGAAGCCGGGTTCCTTTAATACCTTATACAGCTAGCACAGAATCTCCACCCGGCATAATACGGTACTGCTGTTACTTAGTAAGTAATTAACAAAATAGTGAATACACTTACTACTTAAAATTTACGCACGATAATACAAACATTGTTTTAAATAAACTAAGTGTTATAAGAGTCCAATGTTTACCATAATTGCAGACACAATCACCAGATATAGGAATTTTCTTTTTAGTGAAGTAGTAGTTTAGTTTACCTAAGAGTGTAAATCAAACAAGTAAAACATTTTAATAATTAAATACGCCACCAGCGCCTTAAGTAAGCGTGTACGTGAAGGCGTTTATTAAATTTCGCTATATACTTACTGCCACCGCTTCTTGTCGCTCAACTTGACGGATGCAGAGTTTCCCATGTTGCACAGGTATCACTTCACCGCACGGGTTGTACTAACACGCGTGCTACTCATTCGAACACCACTAGCACTATAGCGCAGCACCTAGCCTGAATCGCTAACGATAGTGACGACCGTGACTTTCCCTCGCCAGGTCTAGAACTTCGCGTCATTTCCTTTCATCGTACATTCGCTGATAGAAAAGTCTTAGTGTCTACATTAATTACAATATTGATAGACAAGTAATGCAATGCCATCTGTTCGTAACTTTAATTACGCAATGGTTGTCGGAATAGTGGGTAGTTACCAAAAGGTTTATTATTGTGACGGTGACTGAATACCTTGTTGGAACTTTGATTATGTTTTAAAGGAATAGGGTATGCAGCATAAATAATATAAAATCCAGGAGAAATATGTTTAAATAATATTTTGCATATCCGACATAAGATTGTTAAAGGAAGTTTAATTTTCTTAATAACAATAGGAACAAATGAATATATTCAGGATAGTAATGAAGCGCCTGCTGGCGCATTACGAATAGATACCAATTAGCGGTCACTTGAACTCATTAATTCAATAGGTTGATCTTCGGCACCATACTAGAGAATATGAACTATAATAAAGTCTTCCTAGTATTATCAGCGTGATTTGATTTTGTGTAAAGTACAATTTATTTGCCAATTTCAAGGGAAAATGAATATAATTAATGATTAGGGTACATGACTTACATCTAACTTCAGTTGAAATATTACACTATTTTTATGCGTCTATGAGGCATGGACATTCGTGTGCGGCACATTTGAACGGAAATAATGTCATAGTCGTATTGAAAAATAGGCAGTAATTCTTCGAGCCTTTGCCGGTCCAAAGTTATTCAAATATCGCAGCTAAAAAATAATGTGACATAACATCATTGACTGACATGACATTCGATTTATAGGTTATGTTGCACGTAAACAAATTCATTAATATACATCCTAATAGTCAATATTGAATAATCTTTTACAAGAAATATGAAGAAGGAAGGTAATTTATTTTACAAACTGATCATTATAAGCGAATTTATCTTCACGTTCAAATAAATCTGCTGAATAAAAAATAATTCCAGAGGCTTTACCATCTTTTAAAGGTCTCTTTGACCTCGTATACCTAGAACAGTGATTCTTGCAACTGTCAACATAATATGATCGGCAACGTTGAAGTGTTGTCCCTGATATTGCATGAACTCACATAGCTGTAATAAAAAAATATTGTCATATTTGGTATATGCTCGTAATCTGTCCTCCTTGTTCCACAAATAAACATGTATGTACAAATATCTATATCATAATAAAGAAATAAAAAATTTGCAGAAGCTCAAGAAATATTTCTCAAGATAATGAGAGAGGAGGAAGATATATCTGCTGGCGTTGCTGCTATTAGGACTCTGCTTACAGTTATTGAAAATTATACAGGTAAGTTTTGTATACATCTTTGCTCCTTCTCAAAACCTTCTTGATTGAACCCACACAGCCACTTTCTGGCAGAGATATATAAGGTGTCAATGTGACAGATGTTGAGTCCATGCTGTTACTCAAGTACAAATGTACATACACCTTTCCTCTTTCATATGGTCCTCTATATGTTTTCCTTAATTTTGTGGTGTGATGTTTAAGTTTAGAAAAACTCATTGGTACAGTCGGGATTTCAACTTGCAATCTTTTGATGAAGGACTAGGCAACTACTAATATAACTACAACATTTTTCTAATTTTAAAATTGCATATAAATATTCTTTACACCTTTCAACAAAGGCACCCAAATGGGCAGGTTGAAGTGTAATAATTGAATGAATTGATCTATTGCTCCTCATTCCACCTTGCTAAGTGCCTTGTTTTGTAAATAAAAGGAATATACATACATATATAGCAAGAACACCACTAAGAAAGCCACAAGGATACAAAATCAAGCAAAACAATGCCAGGGTCCATAAGATTTACTCCTTTAATTGATATGTATATTTTGCAGTGACTACAGTGAGAGAACTGGATCTGAACCTGCAACTGGCAGTGGATGCAATGCGACACTGCGACCAGCCTGTTGCAGCCATATCATCTGGGTGTGAGCTCTTCATGAGGTTCATTACACTTGCCAAGCTAGATATAAAGGTAATATTGAATTCTTATGCCAACATTTTAATAATGATGGCCTGTGGCCTGTGCCTATTAGAGAAAACAAAAAATAATTATCCCAATTAATTGGTCTATGGATGGATGTAAAAGAAGCTGACTGTAGAGCTCCACTATATAATTATGCTTTATATTCTCTGAGCAAAACATGTTTGTGGCTGTTCAATTATTTTGTATTCTCTTCCATTTTGTATATGACTTTATAATTTGGTGGGTAAGGGTTCTTTATCACTGTTATTATATTTATTTCTATACAAAATGTATAACTTGCAGCAATAGTCTCATGCAAGTAAATTTGTATACATATCATTCTTGTGAGAAAAAAATAATTATTATGAAACCTATATTATCATGAAGTAATTTAAATGTATTATTTCAGTCCTTCGATGAATGTGTGCAAATAATGCTGCAGCGAGGGCACATATTCCTTGATACCTTGCTAGAAGCAAGAGGGAAGGTAGCTAAGCAGGCGCTACCCTTTATTAGTGATGGTTGTGTGAGTACTTAACATATTTATTTTATCATCTGTTACCTAAATCTTTTGTTCCTTTCCGAGTTCCAAAGTTCAGATGACAGTTGCTCACTTTGTGATGACAAATTAAGCACCAATTAAAAAATTTTGTAAATTTTGTGGTAATATGTGTCCTAGTTCTTTTCCTTCTCATGAAATAGCCGTGGTGGCCTAGTGTTTTGAGTAGTTGTCTGCAATACATATATTCTAGGTTCGAATGAGTACAACTGTACCAATGAGTGAAGGAAAATCGAGAAGAAACCTGCAAATGTTTGAAAATAAATTCAAATGCTTTTGTTTAGTCGTGCTTGAGTAACGGCGATGGACTCGCCATCTGTCACGTTGGCACCATATAAATATATCGTTGGCGGAAAGTGGGTGTGTGGTTATTACCTACACTCCCACATCTGCCTACCCTTTCGGAGACCCTTATGAAGTACAGTGAGCCAAAGACGGTGTAAAACGTGAACAATTTTTATTGTGAATTATAATTGTTTCTCAAGATATAATAGAGATCATATATAATATAAATCATATCCTAAGAAAAACTGCATCAATTATATAAAAATTACGAATCACATATAAGTTACTTTTTCTGTGCTACTGGAGAGGTAGGGCATTACGGGTTTCCCGTTCGAATTTGGAGCTGCCCGACTGGGGCAGGACCTCCACCTTATAGAAGTCCGTAGCCAAATAACACAATTTATTGTGTTGTGTTCCTACGTGGTGAATAAGGTTCCCAGTTATGAGCTCCTTGGGGTGGGGGGAGGATTGTTGTATTGTGTTGGCAGCAGAGGGATTAGTCTCATTATGCTGCCAATACAGTACAACTCTCCGAACGGAGTGGCAACGCGCAAGTGATACTTTGGTATTGTATGCGTAAATAGTCTGCGGTAACCGTTTTCCATCAGGTGGGCCGTATGCTTGTTTGCCACTCTTGTTGAATAAAAAAAAATTTAAAAAAGCCATAGCCACATTAGCGTTTACACGGAGTGACGTCATACTGAATGTTTACTTTTGCCAAATTTGTTTTTAAAAAATATAATAATCTGTGTTTTTTTATATCAATTTCTGTTATCTCTATCTATATCAAGATTAATCATTGGAAATTTCTGATTAATTCTTAGTAGAAACAAGCCTGTAGTTGGAGGAAAGCCAAGGCACTATTTTCCTGTTTAGATGGGATATTTTTTAGAGATCCTTTCAATTATTTTGCAGAGAATTCTGACACACTCCAGATCGAGGGTAGTGTTGCAAGCTATGCTAGAGGCAGCGCAGGCTAATAAAAGATTCGAAGTATTCGTCACTATGTCCTGTCCCGATAACAGTGGGTGAGTGAACCAACTCCATTATTACTCCAAAGGTCTATCGACTGCGGACCTAATTACTATGCTATATAGCCCTTTTTTGCCACCCTCCCCATAAAAATATTCCAGAGAATTCAGTGCCATTTTTTTATAATTTTCTTATATTTATAATGTAGTGTCTGTACTTCCAGAGAACGCATGCACAAGGAACTGGTAGCTGGTGGGGTGGATGCGACGTTGATACTGGACTCTGCCATCGGGTACATAATGGAGCAGGTTGATATTGTGATGATCGGCGCAGAAGGCGTTACGGAGAGCGGCGGTATTATTAACAAGGTTCGTATATTTTCTTATATAAATATAAAAGTAATATATGCTCTGCGTACCCCGTAGGGACTCGGCGGCACACATATAACGCTTTTATATATATGTATTAAGGGTTCTTCGTTACAGATAGCGACTCTGGTGCCATCTGTGCTGACTTGAGTTTAAGTGAGAATTAATTTATTTCAACTTTGTGCAACTTCCTTTGATGTTTCCAATCACCAAAAGACCTAACTAAATATAAAAGTGATGTATGTTGACTAGAATCTATTTACTCATTTTAAGAACACTAAATGTGTCGTTTATTTTCAGATCGGTACCTACACCTTAGGAATGGCAGCTTTAGAACTCAATAAACCTGTATATGTTCTGACAGAGAGTTTTAAGTTCTCCAGGATATACCCACTTAATCAACAGGATTTGCCAAAAGAATTCAAATACCTCTCCAGTGTTCTCAAGTCGAGCAAGAGTTTGAACCACCAACACCCCCTCGTGGACTATACACCGCCCGCGTACATCACGCTACTGTTCACAGACCTCGGCATATTAACACCCTCAGCTGTCAGTGATGAGTTGATTAAGTTGTATTTGTAGATGTGTGGAGAAGGATTTGTAATAAAATTTATTTATTAAAGTTTTTATTTGCATTAAATCTTATTTCATCGAGAATAAATAGATGTGGACTTGGGTGATATACTTTCTTCAATTAAAAAATCTTATCCTGTTATATAATTTTTTTATACCACTTGGGTGGCAAACAAGCATGCGGCCCGCCTGATGGTAAGTGGTTACCGCCGCCTATGGACGCTTATAGGGGTATCACTCGCGCGTTGCTGATCCTGCAGGAATCTTTTCACACCCTTCTTGAAGGGACTCCATGCTCTACTCATTGTTATCATTGTATCAGTTGTTAAGTGGATCCGGAAATTGCCAAAACTGTATGTGGCTATCTTTTTTAAACGAAATAATGTAAGGGTGCGTCCATAAATTACGTGAGGTGTATTTTTTTATTTTCTGTCCCTCCCTCCCCCTGGTGAGATATCGTGAGATTTTATTCAACGTCCTCCCCCATCCCCCAATCTCACGTGAGATTTTTCAAAAGGTTTCTTACGTAAACGCGTTGGATTTTTATTGTATAAAGTAAAAAAAATTGCTTCGTGCTTTTATTTACGACTACCTAGTTAAGACTAGTAATCAATATTGCTGAGAGTTTAATTATAAGATTAAATCTTACGCATGTTCAATCTGAATTAAATGGAAAAAAAATAGTTTATATTTTTTTGTTTAATCAGATAAAGAATTGCGTGATATTTGCCGAGTCCCCCCTCGCCAACGTAAGATTAGATGAGATTTGACTCGACCCCCTCCCCCTTAAACATCTCACGTAATTTATGGACGCCCCCTAATCTGTAGGGTTTAATAAAAAAACAAGGATCAAGAAATGTCTGGCACTTTAATATACATGGAAAATATTTACATTAGCTTGTAAACTAACTGACAACATACAATAATAACTTGTTAACATGCCCGCTATATCTCACTTGTTACGCTCATAATATCATGCTTGTAGACTATATTCAACGAAGTAAAAGACTAATGCAAACAGTTGAACCAGTATAAAACCAATTTGCTGAACACAAATTTGTGTATTACCTACCAACTTACGACCGCAGAAGGAGAATGCTTAAAGACAGATTCACATTCTGCCAATTGGCCTGGTGAGCACAGGGCATTCTCACAAAGACAGTGAATTGGTTGATTGTCCACAGTTTACACATTAGGTTCTCTTATATGTATGTGTATTGTATATAATTATCTTTGTTCTCTATCTCATATTATCTCATAATGTGCATTTCAACAGTGACCTGGACATGTTTGACGGAACCAGTTTGGGTAAATTTAAATATCATATCCTTAAATCATTGTCGGCATCATGAAATGTACATCTTGCATTATTTTGAATTATTGTTTAACTCTGTTCTTCTTCTGTTTACTGCTCTTTCGACTTTCGACCACATGCTCCACAGGAATTATGTTATCTGTGGTCACTGTTTGTCTATGTAATAACTTAATTTTAATGTATGTTTTTCTTTTTTTATGTGAGACTGTGTTCCTAAATAAAGTAAAATAAAATAAAATAAATATCCTTCGGTGGTAGTCAAGCATAATTATCATGTCCCATAGATTACTAAAGCAATATTTCTCTTGTGTTACTAATTATAGATCTCTATACATAATGTTTATTTTTAATATGGTCCATTTAGCTTCAGTCTTTTACTTCCCAGCGCAAAGGCTACCACTATATAAACAAGGTATACATATAAATCTGTCAAGTCCATGGAAGCACTAAACATATCACATCATATTTATTGCCACATTATGGAAGCACAGAGTAAATCACCTTAAATATTACACAATTCTAGCCACATAAAAATACATTCATAATTGAAACAGGTCATTAATGAAATGTCTTGTACTATATAACATGGTTATTTACCTAAAAGGAAAAGTTTATAACAATTGTGTTTACATTTATATGTGTAAGAAATTTGGACATGCCACATCTGTCTGTCTATCTCAATGCAATAAACTGAAAATGCACTGTATTGATTTGGATTTGTGGTTTTCACGGATTGTATATATATTGCACCCATATGTCAGGGTCACTTGTATAACAACAAAATGGGTATTTCCGACACTTACGGTAGCAGTATTTAAACACAGTATTGGATATTTTGTAGTAATGGTAAGGAAGTAATGGTCACCATGCAATCTAAATACATATTTAAAATACAGTCCGTAGGTTTAAAGTACTATTTCGGACTCATAACGGTACATTTCATTTATATCATTTGAATACTACTAATAAATTTCATTGACAACTTATAACTAGTCAAACAATACCTTAGGCACATAATTACTAAGATTATTTCCAATAATAAAGACATACCTACTTGCTAAAAAGTACCATTCGAGATCTGTTGCGTTCAACGTGAGATGTTCCAATAATACTAGAAAACAAGTTCCCTCTTCAAGTCACTTCATCGTCGTTCACAAACTCATTACACTGTTGACTAATATACTTCAATAAACATATATATGTATAAGGCCTACACTAAAATACACACTAAAATTTACTTAATACAATGAAAAAGTTTTATAGTTATTTATTACATTAATAATTATTTGCAAATATTGGTGAAGTGTTACTTTGAATATTATTTAGTTTAACGTCCTGCTAAATGTGTATTACACGGCAAACTGCTCTTAACACAAGTCTAATAAAATTTAGTTCACATAATTTCCGTTATGAAGTCTTACGAGTTATGGGGAAACTTTACTGTTAAGCACAGTCACTTTCTGTATATTTGTCACTTTTTTCCCTGTTCGCAGTTCGTAGGTACACATCATTAGGTTATCATGACAGCCGGTGATGTTACCTGTTGTAAATATTGTCAATAGTGGTGTAGACTTGGTGGAAATGCGGCCGTTTGTCCGGTTCGTATTCCCAACAGCGCAGCATCAATGCGTACACGTCCTCTGCGCACCCTTCTGGTGCTGGCATTCGATATCCTGGTAATTATTAATGACGGTGTGAAAAATGTACCTATAGGCAAAAAGGAGAAGAAATGGGGGACATTGTGCTCTCGCTAGCACTTATAGTTTTTATGGCGAAGCTAATAAATATAATCTTTATCCTCCCGCCTTCCCACAAGGGTCCCCGAAGGGATAAGCAGAGGTGTATTGATAGTACTCACACACCCACTTTCCACCAGATATATATTTTAGGTACTAACGTGACAGATACTAATGCTAACATCCTCAGGCGTATGCAGGTTTCCTCTCGATGTTTTCCTTCGCGGTAAAGTTCGTGGTGTGAGTAATCACTGTACTTTTCAAAAACTCAGTGGTACAGTCAGGATTCGAAACTCGGCCACCACGGCTAATAATATAATAAGTAAGAATTTACTGACTGTATGATAGTCGCCTAAGAACGTACCTGTATCAATTTTCTCCCTGGCTCGCGAGTTGGTCATCCCCGCGTAGGGCGTGTCGCCCTTCGAGAATATCTCCCACATTAGCACGCCGTAGCTCCACACGTCGCATAGGGATGTGTATTTTCCTATAAACAAATGCAAAACAGTAAATATTGATTCTTTGTTTCAAATATCTGAGTTTAAATCATATACATATGAATTTAGGATTCTAATGCAAGAAGGCATGCCAAATTGCTTTTAAAAGGCCCAAATACCTACATATTATCTAAGAACCTACACATGAAGCATATTAATGTATGTCCCAATTTCTTTAAAGGTTGATCTATTATAGATTATGGGGTCATTCATAAAGGTTCATTTTGTTTTAATCGCGATTCCAAGTAACCCACAAATACCTAAATGTGTTTGTAAACAAAATTATTGAAATAGCCTGAAATTTCAAACCTAAACCTTGTAAAAAAACCTCTCAAAGTAGTTGTGATTTGTATATCCTCACGCCTTCCCACAAGGGTCCCCGAAGGGGTAGGCAGAGGTGTATAGGTAATACCCACACACCCACTTTCCGCCAGAGGTATATTAGGTGCCAACGTGACAGATGGCGAGTCCATCGCCCTTAGTCAAGCATGACTATGCATACACCTTTTGAATTTCATCTCAGACGTATGAAGGTTTCCTCTCGATGTTTTCCTTCACCGTAAACCTCGTGGTGTGACTAATCACTGTACTTAAGTTTAGAAAAACTCATTGATACAGTCGGGATTCGAACTTGCGACCTTTGCGTCGCAGGCAACTGCTCGAACCACTCGAATCCGGGAATTTTAGTATTACATATCAGTGTTTGTAAAGAATGACTTACCAAAATTGAGTGCTTCCGGCGCCGTCCATTTGATAGGTATCTGCTTCATGCCCCCGGAGACGATGTACTCCTCCTCCTCGCGGGACATGCCGAAGTCGGATATCTTGACGATATTGTCGTCGCCGACGAGGCAGTTGCGCGCCGCCAGGTCGCGGTGGATGCAGTTCTTGGACTCCAGGTAGCGCATACCTCCCGCCGCGTCGCGACACATCGCCAGTAGGGCGCGCGCTCCCAGGGAGGATGCGCGTGTGCGCAGGAACGTCAGCAGGGAACCGCCTACACACGACATTGAAACATAAAAATTATAATGTATCAACGCGCAGAGTCCCTCACGGGGTAGAGAATAGACCAGCTCTCCCCAGACTAACTGACCTCTTTCACGTCATCAACATTTTTCATTCATAGTCAAATTCACAACAACACTATTTTTCACCAGTCGTGGTGGCATAGTTGTTCGAAATTCGAAACTCGGCTGTCAATACCAATGTATTTTCAAGTAATTACTCAACTTAAGAAAACAACAAATGTATAGGATCGTCTCTTGGAATTTTTGGACAAATGTGGAATGGACTTTCTTAGCGTCGAGTGTTCTAAATCAGGCCCTGATATTTATAAAACAGTTTAAAATGAACAGTCATCCTTACGGCCACACTGCTGATGTCACTAACTCCCACTGGTTTTTACAGAATAACATATTTCGTTCGTAAAAAATTACATAATTAATAACAATAATGGTAGAATTCTAAAGTTGACTTGGTCCTAAACTGAGCAATGCTTGTAATTTTGGAACTAGATCACGTTAAACTCACTTGTATAGATATATATACAAGACTTCGTACCAACATTTCTTAACTAACATATACCTCTTTAAGGCATAATTATGTTTGTATGTATGTACGTACGTATACATATATGTAGTATATTTCCTACGCTTATATAGGTATGTACTTAAATACATAGGATAATAAAAAATATCCAGGTCTTAGTGGGAATCGAACCCGCGGAAGAGCTCATAATAATTATGACCCCAAAGCCGTAGGAAGGTTCACTTCATATAACGTGAATCTCTCTTCTGCTTGTTTATATTACTCAACACGCTTGGCTGTTAAAGGAATATCACAAAAGAAGGTACCTGAAACAAGCTCCATAACGATCATAATCGGTTGCTTTTGCACGGCAATACCGATGAGACGCACGATGTTGGGGTGTTGGTACTGCTTGAGGATGCGGCCCTCCTGCAGGAAGGTCCGCTTCTGCTCCTCAGGCAGCGCCATACGACATGTCTTCACAGCCACCTCTTGTCCCGTCGTCTTAAGACGAGCTTTGTACACGTCGCCGAAATTGCCCTAAACATGAGATAACTATTGTTTATCCATGGCTCAAAATCAAGGTAAGGTAGCATTCATCCGGCCCGTCTGGTAAGGATTGCCACCTCTGTATGTTTGTAACCCTAATGATTTAGTTCGCGTGTTGCTAACTCTACATCCTTCCATACCCCTCTTGAAGAAACTCCAGGTACTTATGTTAAACATTTAAGTGAAATCGCGGGTCCCTTCGTCTCCTTAGAAGTACCTGGCTTAAGACTTATAGTGTCTTCATTGTTTTATTAATCAGAAACATATACTATACTTATAAGCATAGATCCACCTACACATAGCTGGAGGCGTTTAGGTCTCGCCATTGTTCGGTTAAGAAGTAAAAGTTCCCGAAGCGGACTACAAAAGACAACTTAAACATAACCGCAGTAAGTTATACGGTGTGGAGGTCAAAGCGTGTAGTTACCCTTCCGATCTTGTCGAGGAGTTGCACGTCGTCGTTGTTGAGCTCCCAGTTCTCGCGCGGCACGGCGCGGCGCAGCAAGGCGCCCGAGCGCGCCGTCACGGGCACGCCGCTCGTGCGCTGCCACGCGATCAACTCCGCCACCGACGGGAACGCCGCGCCCTCGAACCTATAGTGCCCCTGGAATACGTCACGAATATGTAGGACTTAAACTCTCAACGGGTACCCTTCAATCCAATTGTCACGCCTTTATAGTAGGTATACTCAGTACGAAAATTGCTCACAGGCGAGATCACACCAGGAGATTTTGCAAACCAACACTTTGTGTAGGACAAAGATTTATGCTTTAATTCTGAAAGAAGTGTTCCCTTGGACTAAGATAAAGTGAAGAGTATTAGACATAGGTACGTGTCGTGGCCTGTGTCGATTCGCATACGGTCCTCCACCAACCCTGTATACAGTACGGTACGAAATAAGTATGTGAAGCATATGAATCCTTACCTCAGGCGTGGTCTGCACGATGAAGTGTTTATGCTGTCCCCAGCACACGGAGAGCACGAGCTGGCGCGCGTGGTTGCGCGTGGTCTCCCTCACGAGGTAGTCTCCATCAGCTCGCAGCAGGCGCACCACTTCTTCGCGCGGTAACACCCCGTGGAACCACTCCTGCTCCACTAGCGACCGCTCCGTCTCACTCACACCCACCTGACGGTACATTATATAGGTCAAATAGTGTTCCATAATTTTGATGCTAAATATGGGTCAATGTCGATGTTGCTACATCACCAGTGTCCTAGATTATTCACCAACCTGCTTTGAACATCGAACCTAGCATTCACGTCACAGCAAGAGTTTAACCAATTTTATTCAACATTCTATATTTCCATCATTACATAATGTGTTATTTCCTGTTAACTATGTCCTTAGTGGGTGGTATCTAAAGTTCGGAAATATCGGAAAAATTCTAAGTTCATTTTCATTTAAATAAATAATATACCTTTTTGGTTAACTTAAAATATAATACAAGATATTGGTATATCTGTAATAGTGTAGGATATTAGCGAATTATAGCACTATTAACTTAGTTACGCCATAAATTTCCATATCGCATGCATAGATAGTATTTTTAATATCACACATTATCTACCAAAACTACAACACTCATCACACAATACAATGTTATAGATTTATTAGAACACTGGGGAAACACTTGCAGACTCGTGTATACGTTATCTTGTTCGAGCTCCAGCTGCAGTTGCTTCAGCCGCTTCTTCCTGCGAGGCACCACGAGCGGAGGCGGCAGCTCATCGTGCGTTATGTACAGTGAGAACGGATCCATGACACATTTAAAACCTTGAATACTCCATCGTTATCACTTAATATCCTTTAATATATCGTCGCCACTAGTCTCCGACAAAACAGGATGAACTTGACGTAAGCCCGCCGACTGCCGCGCACCGCTATCGCGTAAAAACCCAAACATTTCAGGAACGTCGCAAGCGGCGTCACCTTGATTTTGAAATTGTGTTTTAGAGAGAGCCCGTGCTATTTTAATTTCATTTGAAAGCGTACTCCCGAGAGAAGTTCGTGCGGTGTGCGGAACGTTACGCTAATATTAGCGCCGCCACGTTGCGTGGTCGGCCCAATTGGTTGCGCACAGTCGTGTTTTCCAGTGAGAGAGAGAAACTCATGCACTCTGCGAGATCCATGCCATGCGTGGGAGACGATTCTATTCCGGTTAGTGGCACTCACCACACAGTTAGAACGAGTATATACAGGGCGTTTCTTTCTTCGCTTCTTGAAAACTGTTTTATATTGGACACGGCAACGCACATAGACATGGAGCGGGCGCAAGCGTCTCTTGAGGAGCGAGTTCCTCAGAGGCTCTGTTACCGAGTCGGCGGGGCCCTCGCTGCTGCTGCGGTAGGTCTTGGGCGGCAGCGCGGGGCTGGCCGGGGCGGACTTGCGCCGGAAGGGCCGCGTGAACAGCCGGAAGAACGGCTTCGGCGGCACTATCGAGTGCAAGTGCAGCCGCAGCGCGTCCAGGGATGCTTTAGATGTGATTGACGAACGATCCTGACAATTTTATTTTCGATACAGACCCAATGCTACATTTTTATGAATTTATTGCTACTGAAGGACACCTAGCTGTACCTGACGACAGAATAAATTTGGCGAATGTTTGAAGCACCCACACTTAGCGCACACGCAAGCAGTACCTGATGGTCCGGCGAGCTGCCGTCGAGGCTGTCGACGCCGACAGTCTCTGCGGACAAGTCCGGGCAGCCACTGGGAGCCTCCTCGCAGCCGAGCTCGGCCAGCGCGCACCTGATCATCTCCGCCTGTTTGGCGCATTTACGCTCGGATACTCGAAGCTCCATGAGTTTGATCGGATCTGAGGTGGTGACTGGAATTGGCGGCGGCGAATGCCTGTGGATAAAACGGCTGATTAGTTATGATATTTACACAGCATTCAAGAGTCCCCGAAGGCGTAGGCAGGACACCTTCTTTTCTCCGTAGATATATTAGGTGCCAACGTGATAGATAGCGAGAACATCGCTGTGCGACGTAAGACTGTAAGACGACTATACATCAATATTTTTCCCTCAAGTTGTCCTCCCTCACCGTAAAACTAGTGATGGTGATAAATTACTGTAATTGCTTGAGTCCAGAAAAAAATCATTGGTACAGTATATATGTATGTATATAATATCATAAAGATATTCAGCCTTACCTGTCAATGCCATTAACCCCATTGGTGAGGCCGGTATTATTGTTCTTGCAGACCCCGTTGCCAATGATTTCAGGCCCCTGTAGCGCCGTCTGTTTCTCCCTGTTGTCTTGGAGCTGAGTCTCCAGCTCGGTGAGCTTTTCCTTCAACCACTCCACAGTGAGATTATCCACCGTCAGCTGATTCGGCTGGAGCTTTCCACTCGTGTCTTCCACAAGGCTCTCGTCGAACGTAAACAAGATTGGCGTTGAGGGCGGCGATCTGGAAGCAGAGGAACAGATTTTAAGTTGAACATGAAACGTAACACTTAGATGTGTGTGATTCTATGAAATCACTAGACCCTAGACGTAGCATTAATACTTATTGCACTGTACAAACCATGACATTAGTCGAGAGATTAGGTCAAGAGACATCCGGGTACCTACTCATTGCATGCACCAACAAACTTAAGGATACCGCCTATCGGGCTAGGCAATGCGCTGGTGGGTTTGAGAACCCAAAGAGCTGAACTAGACTTATATATTTTTTTGCGCTTTTTATTCTCGTACCTACTCCGTGAAGGGTGTATGTGTGTATTTTATTATATTTAGGGACTGATTTATGCCCTAAATATTTTTTTACAGAGCCATTAACGACCACCATAATATATAAAATAAAAAAAATGTCATCGACTAGTTGACGATCTAATAACGTATTGACTAATACTTAACTAAGAAAGTATTTTTGATTTGAAAAATATTTGTGAACGTTAACCTAAACACACTAAAATAAATAGGTAAACGAGGTCATCAATTAAAAGGGAATTAATAAAAATTTGTGTTGACGAAACTATTGTTGGTATATTTGAGACCTTTTTCCTGTTTTGTTTTAAATTGATATTGCTTAGTGCAAAATTCGTCATCACTAGGTATACAATTGCCACTGTTGATTATGTATATGTACATGTATAAATTATTGTATTTATTACGTATTACGGGGTTCCTTATTAACGCTGTGATTCAAAACTAATTTTAGGACCGCGAAATAGGTATGTAAATATTTCACATATGTACCTATATTGAGTACAATGAACGGAATAGTATTATACCTCGTCTCAGATATATGCAGGTTTCCTTACAGCTTCTCACCGTTATTTTCAACGTGGGACAAATCACTGCATGTACTTAGGTTGAGAAAAAGTCATGGGTACCTACCCCGGTAGTCCTATAAAAGTTATATATTTTTCCTATTAGCATACTTATAAATCAGAAACCTTAGCCTTTATACGAATTCTTAATAACAACATAATACGCTCCAAAACATGTCCCTCGCATGTCAAGTTCAAAGTTCTCAGTTATGGGTCAAACAAACGACAATATGGAACCCAAAGAACGTGACGCGCAGACGTGGAAGGTCAAGAAGAAGATAGCGCTCGATCGCGAGAAGGGAGGTTTTAGCCCAGCAGTGGGACATAGATGGTTTTAAATTAAATGAATAATAAATTATACGAATGACATGACATGTATGATAATCAGGTTTAATGTAAAATTTGTAACACTCAAATATTACTGTATGTAGAACAACCTGACTAATAATAAAGAGGCCCAGTAACAAGTGAGCTCTTAGATAAGCAGCTACTGCTGGTGGGGTTTTCCTACTTCAGATTAACCTAGTTATTACTGGTAATGACATTTGTCGTTAAGACTGAGTAATATTTGTTTTCACTGTGTGTATGTTGATAAATTGTATTCTATCTTTGAGCCGTGGTGGTCGAGGGGTGTTGCCTGCAACACAACAATTGCAGGTTCCCTGTATAGTTTGAAAAGAAATTCAAAGGCTATGTATATTATAGTTCTTGAGTAACGGCGATGGACTGGCCATCTGTCACGTTGGCACCAAAAATATATCTCTAGCGGAAAGTGGGTATATGGGTACTACCTATACACTTTGTGGGAAGGCTTATTCTATCTTACAATGTTATAATCCCAGCTACAAAAGCGAGAAATAGACTCGTGGAATGGGGCATGGGCTGGCGGACCGATATGAAATTGTATGTATATGCGCTATCAACAGCGTATTTGATTCCATTGGTAGATATTTATCAGAAATATATATTATAACACTATGTGTTATATCCATATATCCATTAAATAACTTATCTCTATTTCTAATTTCATTCAATTATTTTAGCGTGAAAGAGGAACATCAAACATCCTCACAAACTTTTGCATTTATAATATCACTTAATAGGATTTATATCAATGGAAGTTCACTAACTTCCATTGATATAAATCTTATTTAAAAAACTCAGAAAAGAGATTTTTTCAGAAAGGAGAATGTCTACGTTACTACTAACGTTTCGGTAGATTATGCGGGCAAATATTGTAAGCTTAGATACATAGAATATAATTAAATCACCCAGAACTACTCAATGTAGTACCTACCTGCATATTTAAGCAATAACTTCATTGCTTTGTTGCTCACATTATACTTGACCTTGTGAATAATAAAACGTTATATTTATATACAGAGCGAAAGTTGTTTGTATGTAATTATGTATTATGAAATTTGGGTCTTAACGTGCGATTATATCGTTTTCAACATGATATTTTTTTTTATACAATAAGAGTGGCATACAAGCATACAGCCCACCTGATGGGAAACGGTTACCGTAGCCTATTTACGCTCACGATACCGAAGTATCACTTGCGCGCTGCCACTCTGTGATCGGAGAGTTACAGTGTTGGCAGCATAATGGGTTTAATCCCTCTGCTTCCAACACAATGTAACAATCCTCCCCCCTCCCCAAGGAGCTCATTTCTGGAAACCTTATTCACCGCGTAGGAACACAACACAAAAAATTGTGTTATTTGGCTACGGACTTCTATAAGGTGGAGGTCCTGCCCCAGTCGGGCAGCTCCAAATTCGAACGGGAAACCCGTTATGCCCTACCTCTCTTAATAATAATGTTTTAGTCATTTTATTCTTCTCCATGGAAGCGACCAACCCGAACCGTGCTTCTTTTTCGACGTTGTATAAGTGCCCACCTGGGCCTATGTGAAATAAAAAGATTTTGATTTGATTGGATTTGATTCAAAATAATAAAACTTTTTATACATATACAAATAGTACACAAATCGGAATTGCAATCAGAAATATTGTTAGATAGATAGATGTTAGCCAACAAAAATTTATGATAATATGTATGCATTCCTGTCACTTTACTCTAATGGACACTTTGAATAAGACTCGTCTATTAATGTAATCTAAGTTTAGTTTAGTTTTAGTTACGTTTTATCCTTAAGTCTTTAGCGTAGCAGCCGAAATAAGCATCCTTACTTGTACTTCTCGATGAACTCCTTGTACTCGTCCTGTGGCCTCAGGTTCTGCACGGTAGTTTCCACTTTAGACTGGATCTCTCGGAACTTATCCGTGCTGTAGTCTGACCTCTGCACTACTTCCAGTAAGATACCTTTCCTGTTAAACATTTAAAATGATAAATTTCAATCATAATGCACAATTCAGTAAAACTGTACAAGGGATTATATTTTATTTTATAATTAAGATACCTGAAGAGGTCAAATTGGGACTCACTACAAGTGGATCACAATGTATACACGAGGACATACGGCAGTCTTGTGGTGTATGAACTTACCCCTTACCGAGACGTGGTATTGGAATCATAATTCAAGAAATTTTAAGGAACAGATGTTTATGATGATGCTGCGAGAGCTGTGGTGGCCGAGTGGCACCTAAAATTTATCTCTGGCAGAAAATAGGTGTGTGAGTTCTACCTCCACACCTCTGCCTACCCCTTGGAGACTATATATTATGATGCCTCCATACCAATGATACCTTTGCCGCCTATAGTATAGTGAAAAATATTGGCAATAGCCGACCGCAGATACGGCACCTATTCACCACTTTACGTGGAAAGCACGTTCATGACATCTCACCAAGACGTAGCAGTGGCCTCTCCCTGCCGCCGCTGCTGATCCAACAAAGCAGGTAGCGCAGCAGTCCGTAACGCTCGCTCGCACTCGGTCGCTTCAGCCAAGAGCAGTACGTATTCATTATGGGCCCTATGTAGCCTCCTGCAGGCCTTCCCGTACTTATCTCGGGTCTCGTCCAACTTGCGACCGCCGCGACCTGTCGGACCTGCAATGGAATAACCCACATGATAATTTACAATATTTCAAAAGAAATAAAATTAATTATCGTGTCTTGTTCTTATCTGTAGCAATACATGACGTATACAAATATCTACAGTAGGTATAATATCGTCCCACTGGTTGAAACACCAACTGAACAAGCAAACCATACAAAAAATTGTTCACGCCGGCTTAAATGACAGATTCACTTTGATCAAATATTAACGTCATCTACACATAATATTTGTTTTATCACATTAACGTTAACCCTAAAGTAGACAAAACCTATATCAGCAGTACCAGTACTGGTATCAGCAGTACCAGCATTGGTATCAGCAGTACCAATAGGTTAGTTACATTATATGCAGAATATGTAAGTAGGAATATATAGATTAAAACTCATAAGCATGTCTACTTAATATGTTTATCATATAGGTGCTGGTTTTGCAAAGAAAGCAAGCAACTTTACTGGAGAGTGGAATGGCCGATCTTACACCAAATAAGCCCGAAGTTATACAGAAAACTAAATATTTCACTACGTAATAACAGTAAGCAAATGACTTACACTTACATTTAAGGTAATTCTCCTCGAACTTGGCTCGCATCTGCTTGTACGACTCCAGACACTTTTGGTACTCGCTCTGCTTCCTCTGCACCTCTTCAGATAACTGTGATGTGAAAGATAAAAAATTATAAATAAAGAACTAAAATGTCTCTTTAAAAGTCCTTAGAACTGCCTTATCCTTCATTTAGTTTTTAGATTAAGTAAATTTTTTACGATAGATTTTATCGGGCTGTGAGGGAGGTTATTTTCAGACGTTGCTTTTTATTGAATAATGTTAATCTTGATGTTGAATGGTCGTTTTATAGTGGATATTTATTGCAGTTTATTATACACTTATAGTACTATATATATATATATATATATCCTCACGCCTTCCCACAAGGGTTTCCAGTGGTTTCCAGCAGGTTTCCTCTCGATGTTTTCCTTCACCGTAAAGCTCGTGGTGTGACTAATCACAGTACTTAAGTTTAGAAAAACTCATTGGTACAGTCGGGATTCGAACTTGCGACCTTTGCGTCGCAGGCACCTGCTCGAACCACTCGGCCACCACGGCTCTCAATATAATTAATACTACCTATAATTAAATACATCGTTGACATTTTGATGTAG
>JACCPG010000364.1:69218-114642 GCA_016069955.1 Drepana arcuata
AACATGGTTATTTACCTAAAAGGAAAAGTTTATAACAATTGTGTTTACATTTATATGTGTAAGAAATTTGGACATGCCACATCTGTCTGTCTATCTCAATGCAATAAACTGAAAATGCACTGTATTGATTTGGATGTGGTTTTTGCAGATTGTAAATATATTGCACCCATATGAAGACAGGAAGGGTCACTTGTATAACAACAAAATGGGTATTTCCGACACTTACGGTAGCAGTATTTAAACACAGTATTGGATATTTTGATAAGTAATGGTCACCATGCAATCTAAATACATATTTAAAATACAGTCCGTAGGTTTAAAGTACTATTTCGGACTCATAACGGTACATTTCATTTATATCATTTGAATACTACTAATAAATTTCATTGACAACTTATAACTAGTCAAACAATACCTTAGGCACATAATTACTAAGATTATTTCCAATAATAAAGACATACCTACTTGCTAAAAAGTACCATTCGAGATCTGTTGCGTTCAACGTGAGATGTTCCAATAATACTAGAAAACAAGTTCCCTCTTCAAGTCACTTCATCGTCGTTCACAAACTCATTACACTGTTGACTAATATACTTCAATAAACATATATATGTATAAGGGCTACACTAAACTACACACTAAAATTTACTTAATACAATGAAAAAGTTTTATAGTTATTTATTACATTAATAATTATTTGCAAATATTGGTGAAGTGTTACTTTGAATATTATTTAGTTTAACGTCCTACTAAATGTGTATTACACGGCAAACTGTTCTTAACACAAGTCTAATAAAATTTAGTTCACATAATTTCCGTTATGAAGTCTTACGAGTTATGGGGAAACTTTACTGTTAAGCACAGTCACTTTCTGTATATTTGTCACTTTTTTCACTGTTCGCAGTTCGTAGGTACACATCATTAGGTTATCATGACAGCCGGTGATGTTACCTGTTGTAAATATTGTCAATAGTGGTGTAGACTTGGTGGAAATGCGGCCGTTTGTCCGGTTCGTATTCCCAACAGCGCAGCATCAATGCGTACACGTCCTCTGCGCACCCTTCTGGTGCTGGCATTCGATATCCTGGTAATTATTAATGACGGTGTGAAAAATGTACCTATAGGCAAAAAGGAGAAGAAATGGGGGACATTGTGCTCTCGCTAGCACTTATAGTTTTTATGGCGAAGCTAATAAATATAATCTTTATCCTCCCGCCTTCCCACAAGGGTCCCCGAAGGGATAAGCAGAGGTGTATAGATAGTACTCACACACCCACTTTCCACCAGATATATATTTTAGGTACTAACGTGACAGATACTAATGCTGACATCCTCAGGCGTATGCAGGTTTCCTCTCGATGTTTTCCTTCGCGGTAAAGTTCGTGGTGTGAGTAATCACTGTACTTTTCAAAAACTCAGTGGTACAGTCAGGATTCGAAACTCGGCCACCACGGCTAATAATATAATAAGTAAGAATTTACTGACTGTATGATAGTTGCCTAAGAACGTACCTGTATCAATTTTCTCCCTGGCTCGCGAGTTGGTCATCCCCGCGTAGGGCGTGTCGCCCTTCGAGAATATCTCCCACATTAGCACGCCGTAGCTCCACACGTCGCATAGGGATGTGTATTTTCCTATAAACAAATGCAAAACAGTAAATATTGATTCTTTGTTTCAAATATCTGAGTTTAAATCATATACATATGAATTTAGGATTCTAATGCAAGGCATGCCAAATTGCTTTTAAAAGGCCCAGATACCTACATAGTATCTAAGAACCTACACATGAAGCATATTAATGTATGTCCCAATTTCTTTATAGCTTGATCTATTATAGATTATGGGGTCATTCATAAAGGTTCATTTTGTTTTAATCGCGATTCCAAGCAGGCCCGCCGCTAGCTGTTTTGTCGCCCGCGTGCAATACCGATTATGCCGCCCTATGCCTACTTACTCTGAGTTTTGTCAAAAAAAGGATAATCAATGTTTTCTGATTATGGTGGGGAAAAACGACATCCAAGAACATTTATTTTAAGTAATATATGTATTTTAATAAATTTTATCTCTGCATTGCTCTTGCATTCTGATCCTGACGATCAACGCAAAAGCGATCGGTTTCTCTGGGAATCCCAAGGTTGATTTAGACCAGGAAGAGGATGTATGGATCAAACCTTATCGCTTCCCGGAATCGCGGATTTTTTTTTGGATATTAATCAGAAAGTTTTCTGCGCTTTCGTCGACTTAGAGCAGGCATTTGATACAGTCGTACGACAGGAACTCTGGGACGTGTTGAACGTCTGGCACATGCCGTGAAATCACTCTATAGTGATAGCAAGGCGTGCGTTAGGGTTAACGGTGAGATGTCATCCTGGTTTGATGTGAAGTCTGGGGTCTGGGGGGGAAGGTGTATCATGTATGTATGTCTAGATAATTTTTCATTTTCATTATATATCTAGATAACTCTCTGAGAGCCTTTAAAAACGAACGGATGTGGAATGAAAATGGGAAACTTTGTGGTCAACAGCCTTCTATACGCCGATGACGCGGTTTTACTGGCGTCATCAGAGGGCGAACTGCAGTCACTAGTTACCATAATGAAAGTAGAATGTGAAAAGACGGGGCTGCGCCTAAACGCTGGCAATACTAAGGTTCTGGTATTCGAAAGAGATGAACAAGTGACCGAGTGTGCTATATCGGTAAATGGGCAAATTCTAGAGCAAGTGAATGAATTTGTATATCTAGGAAGCATGGCACACGAGATGGAAAGTATGAAAAAGATATTGAAAGAAGGATAACTGCCGGTAATAAGGTGAATGGAGCCATGTCGGCGTTGATGGGCAGTAAAAGTCTCAGCAAGAATGCTCGAGTTGCTGTCCACAACGCGATATTGGTGCCTTCTTTATTGTATGGCAGCGAATCCTGGGTATGTCGGAGAAAGTATGAAAATAGCTGGAATGCAGTTGAGATACGATCTCTTGCACACTCGAAAAATGTGCGAAGTAACGATCTTTGCATCCACAATGAAGAAATTCACAAATCAACTGGCGTGAATGAGGGCGTGATTGTAAAGATTGTACCCCGTTAGGGACTCGGCGTAATGATATGTATGTATGTTTACAAAAATTTTACTCTGCTTGCCTTTACATTTGCGAAATCTTCTATCAACTTTCTTGTATCCAAATTGTCTACAATTTTAAGTTCAATTGAAATTTAGTCTTTGCTGAAGCATTATAAAATTTAAATATTTTTTGTAGTCCATTGTGTTTTCCACGCATATTAGAACCATTGTCATGACCACGTAAGTTTTGAATGTTGAGATTTAATTGTGAAAATAAATCCCAAACAAAATTTATTAGACCTTCACCTTGAACCAATGAAACTTTCTTATAACCCTTTTTGGGGGGTTTTGTAAAAAAAACAATATTTTTATATGAGCTACTTTGGGGTTACGGAAACTATTATAATATTTTTAGAATCTGCAATAATTTTCCCTCATTTTGATGTATAATTAATAAGGTTTTATTAAAAACAGCCCCCTGGTAATTAAAATAAGAGAATTTACCAAAAATCTTTTTTTTTAATATATCCTCACGCCTTCCTACAAGGGTCCCCGAAGGGGTAGGCAGAGGTGTATAGGTAACACCCACACACCCACTCGAATCCGGGAATTTTAGTATTACATATCAGTGTTTGTAAAGAATGACTTACCAAAATTGAGTGCTTCCGGCGCCGTCCATTTGATAGGTATCTGCTTCATGCCCCCGGAGACGATGTACTCCTCCTCCTCGCGGGACATGCCGAAGTCGGATATCTTGACGATATTGTCGTCGCCGACGAGGCAGTTGCGCGCCGCCAGGTCGCGGTGGATGCAGTTCTTGGACTCCAGGTAGCGCATACCTCCCGCCGCGTCGCGACACATCGCCAGTAGGGCGCGCGCTCCCAGGGAGGATGCGCGTGTGCGCAGGAACGTCAGCAGGGAACCGCCTACACACGACATTGAAACATAAAAATTATAATGTATCAACGCGCAGAGTCCCTCACGGGGTAGAGAGTAGACCAGCTCTCCCCAGACTAACTGACCTCTTTCACGTCATCCACATTTATCATTCATAGTCAAATTCACAACACTATTTTTCACCAGTCGTGGTGGAATAGTTGTTCGAAATTCGAAACTCGGCTGTCAATACCAATGTTTTTTCAAGTAATTTTAGTCAAAGAAAACAACGAATGTATAGTATAGTGTCGTCTTTTGGAATTTTTGGACAAATGTGGAATGGACTTTCTTAGCGTCGAGTGTTCTAAATCAGGCCCTGATATTTATAAAACAGTTTAAAATGAACAGTCATCCTTACGGCCACACTGCTGATGTCACTAACTCCCACTGGTTTTTACAGAATAACATATTTCGTTCGTAAAAAATTACATAATTAATAACAATAATGGTAGAATTCTAAAGTTGACTTGGTCCTAAACTGAACAATGCTTGTAATTTTGGAACTAGATCACGTTAAACTCACCTGTATAGATATATATACAAGACTTCGTACCAACATTTCTTAACTAACATATACCTCTTTAAGGCATAATTATGTTTGTATGTATGTACGTACGTATACATATATGTAGTATATATCCTACACTAATATAGGTATGTACTTAAATACATAGGATAATAAAAAATATCCAGGTCTTAGTGGGAATCGAACCCGCGGGGAGCTCATAATAATTATGACCCCAAAGCCGTAGGAAGGTTCACTTCATATAACGTGAATCTCTCTTCTGCTTGTTTATATTACTCAACACGCTTGGCTGTTAAAGGAATATCACAAAAGAAGGTACCTGAAACAAGCTCCATAACGATCATAATCGGTTGCTTTTGCACGGCAATACCGATGAGACGCACGATGTTGGGGTGTTGGTACTGCTTGAGGATGCGGCCCTCCTGCAGGAAGGTCCGCTTCTGCTCCTCAGGCAGCGCCATACGACATGTCTTCACAGCCACCTCTTGTCCCGTCGTCTTAAGACGAGCTTTGTACACGTCGCCGAAATTGCCCTAAACATGAGATAACTATTGTTTATCCATGGCTCAAAATCAAGGTAAGGTAGCATTCATCCGGCCCGTCTGGTAAGGATTGCCACCTCTGTATGTTTGTAACCCTAATGATTTAGTTCGCGTGTTGCTAACTCTACATCCTTCCATACCCCTCTTGAAGAAACTCCAGGTACTTATGTTAAACATTTAAGTGAAATCGCGGGTCCCTTCGTCTCCTTAGAAGTACCTGGCTTAAGACTTATAGTTTCTCCATTGTTTTATTAATCAGAAACATATACTATACTTATAAGCATAGATCCACCTACACATAGCTGGAGGCGTTTAGGTCTCGCCATTGTTCGGTTAAGAAGTAAAAGTTCCCGAAGCGGACTACAAAAGACAACTTAAACATAACCGCAGTAAGTTATACGGTGTGGAGGTCAAAGCGTGTAGTTACCCTTCCGATCTTGTCGAGGAGTTGCACGTCGTCGTTGTTGAGCTCCCAGTTCTCGCGCGGCACGGCGCGGCGCAGCAAGGCGCCCGAGCGCGCCGTCACGGGCACGCCGCTCGTGCGCTGCCACGCGATCAACTCCGCCACCGACGGGAACGCCGCGCCCTCGAACCTATAGTGCCCCTGGAATACGTCACGAATATGTAGGACTTAAACCCTCAACGGCTACCCTTCAATCCAATTGTCACGCCTTTATAGTAGGTATACTCAGTACGAAAATTGCTCACAGGCGAGATCACACCAGGAGATTTTGCAAACCAACACTTTGTGTAGGACAAAGATTTATGCTTTAATTCTGAAAGAAGTGTTCCCCTGGACTAAGATAAAGTGAAGAGTATAAGACATAGGTACGTGTCGTGGCCCGTGTCGATTCGCATACGGTCCTCCACCAACCCTGTATACAGTACGGTACGAAAATAAGTATGTAAGCATTTTAATCCTTACCTCAGGCGTGGTCTGAACGATGAAGTGTTTATGCTGTCCCCAGCACACGGAGAGCACGAGCTGGCGCGCGTGGTTGCGCGTGGTCTCCCTCACGAGGTAGTCTCCATCAGCTCGCAGCAGGCGCACCACTTCTTCGCGCGGTAACACCCCGTGGAACCACTCCTGCTCCACTAGCGACCGCTCCGTCTCACTCACACCCACCTGACGGTACATTATATAGGTCAAAGCTGTGTTCCATAATTTTGATGCTAAATATGGGTCAATGTCGATGTTGCTACATCACAAGTGTCCTAGATTATTCACCAACCTGCTTTGAACAACGAACCTAGCATCACATCACAACAAGAGTCTAACCAATTTTATTCAACATTCATATTTCCATCATTACATAATGTGTTATTTCCTGTTAACTATGTCCTTAGTGGGTGGTATCTAAAGTTCGGAAATATCGGAAAGTTCTAAGTTCATTTTCATTTAAATAAATAATATACCTTTTTGGTTAACTTAAAATATAATACAAGATATTGGTATATCTGTAATAGTGTAGGATATTAGCGAATTATAGCACTATTAACTTAGTTACGCCATAAATTTCCATATCGCATGCATAGATAGTATTTTTAATATCACACATTATCTACCAAAACTACAACACTCATCACACAATACAATGTTATAGATTTATTAGAACACTGGGGAAACACTTGCAGACTCGTGTATACGTTATCTTGTTCGAGCTCCAGCTGCAGTTGCTTCAGCCGCTTCTTCCTGCGAGGCACCACGAGCGGAGGCGGCAGCTCATCGTGCGTTATGTACAGTGAGAACGGATCCATGACACATTTAAAACCTTGAATACTCCATCGTTATCACTTAATATCCTTTAATATATCGCCGCCACTAGTCTCCGACAAAACAGGATGAACTTGACGTAAGCCCGCCGACTGCCGCGCACCGCTATCGCGTAAAAACCCAAACATTTCAGGAACGTCGCAAGCGGCGTCACCTTGATTTTGAAATTGTGTTTTAGAGAGAGCCCGTGCTATTTTAATTTCATTTGAAAGCGTACTCCCGAGAGAAGTTCGTGCGGTGTGCGGAACGTTACGCTAATATTAGCGCCGCCACGTTGCGTGGTCGGCCCAATTGGTTGCGCACAGTCGTGTTTTCCAGTGAGAGAGAGAAACTCATGCACTCTGCGAGATCCATGCCATGCGTGGGAGACGATTCTATTCCGGTTAGTGGCACTCACCACACAGTTAGAACGAGTATATACAGGGCGTTTCTTTCTTCGCTTCTTGAAAACTGTTTTATATTGGACACGGCAACGCACATAGACATGGAGCGGGCGCAAGCGTCTCTTGAGGAGCGAGTTCCTCAGAGGCTCTGTTACCGAGTCGGCGGGGCCCTCGCTGCTGCTGCGGTAGGTCTTGGGCGGCAGCGCGGGGCTGGCCGGGGCGGACTTGCGCCGGAAGGGCCGCGTGAACAGCCGGAAGAACGGCTTCGGCGGCACTATCGAGTGCAAGTGCAGCCGCAGCGCGTCCAGGGATGCTTTAGATGTGATTGACGAACGATCCTGACAATTTTATTTTCGATACAGACCCAATGCTACATTTTTATGAATTTATTGCTACTGAAGGACACCTAGCTGTACCTGACGACAGAATAAATTTGGCGAATGTTTGAAGCACCCACACTTAGCGCACACGCAAGCAGTACCTGATGGTCCGGCGAGCTGCCGTCGAGGCTGTCGACGCCGACAGTCTCTGCGGACAAGTCCGGGCAGCCACTGGGAGCCTCCTCGCAGCCGAGCTCGGCCAGCGCGCACCTGATCATCTCCGCCTGTTTGGCGCATTTACGCTCGGATACTCGAAGCTCCATGAGTTTGATCGGATCTGAGGTGGTGACTGGAATTGGCGGCGGCGAATGCCTGTGGATAAAACGGCTGATTAGTTATGATATTTACACAGCATTCAAGAGTCCCCGAAGGCGTAGGCAGGACACCTTCTTTTCTCCGTAGATATATTAGGTGCCAACGTGATAGATAGCGAGAACATCGCTGTGCGACGTAAGACTGTAAGACGACTATACATCAATATTTTTCCCTCAAGATGTTCTCCCTCACCGTAAAACTGGTGATGGTGATAAATCACTGTAATTGCTTGAGTCCAGAAAAAAATCATTGGTACAGTATATATGTATGTATATAAAATCATAAAGATATTCAGCCTTACCTGTCAATGCCATTAACCCCATTGGTGAGGCCGGTATTATTGTTCTTGCAGACCCCGTTGCCAATGATTTCAGGCCCCTGTAGCGCCGTCTGTTTCTCCCTGTTGTCTTGGAGCTGAGTCTCCAGCTCGGTGAGCTTTTCCTTCAACCACTCCACAGTGAGATTATCCACCGTCAGCTGATTCGGCTGGAGCTTTCCACTCGTGTCTTCCACAAGGCTCTCGTCGAACGTAAACAAGATTGGCGTTGAGGGCGGCGATCTGGAAGCAGAGGAACAGATTTTAAGTTGAACATGAAACGTAACACTTAGATGTGTATCATTCTATGAAATCACGAGACCCTAGACGTAGCATTAATACTTATTGCACTGTACAAACCATGACATTAGTCGAGAGATTAGGTCAAGAGACATCCGGGGACTCATTGCATGCACCAACAAACTTAAGGATACCGCCTATCGGGCTAGGCTCTCGTCTTAATGCGTTGGTTGGTTTGCCACCCAAAGAGCTGAACTAGACTAATATATTTTTTTGCGCTTTTTATTCTCGTACCTACTCCGTGAAGGGTGTATGTGTGTATTTTATTATATTTAGGGATTGATTTATGCCCTAAATATTTTTTTACAGAGCCATTAACGACCACCATAATATATAAAATAAAAAATTGTCATCGACTAGTTGACTGGTAAATGATAAACATGATATTGTATTATTTGCTGATGATACTTCTTTACTATTTAAGATAGACCGACAGAAACATGACTTTGACGATGTAAATAATGCTCTCTCTGACGTGGTTCATTGGTTTAGTGCCAATAATTTGGTACTTAATGCTAGGAAAACGAAATGTATTAAATTTACAATGCCTAATGTGAAAAAGGTTTTAACTACCCCTATACTTATAAATACCGAGGAGTTGAACCTAGTGGATTCAACAGTCTTCCTTGGAGTCACATTCGATCACAGATTGCAATGGGGCCCCCACATTAATGGATTGGCGAATAGACTCAGCTCTGCAGCATTCGCGGTAAGAAAAATCAGACACTTGACTGATATCAACACAACCCGTTTAGTTTATTTCGGCTATTTTCATAGTGTCATGTCTTACGGCATTCTTTTATGGGGTAATGCTGCAGACATTGGATCTATTTTTGTGCTGCAGAAGCGGGCTATTCGTGCAATTTATAGCCTTAGACCTCGTGATTCTCTCAGAGAATTATTCAAAGAAATTGACATATTGACCGTGCCATGTCAATATATATTACAAAATGTGTTATATATTAGAAAGAACATTGTAAAATATAAGAAAAATAGCGACTTGCATATATTGAATACACGTAATAAAGATAAACTCCATGTACCTTCAGCTAGATTGCATAAAACTAGCAACTCATTTTTTGGGCAAGGTATACGCTTTTTTAATAAGCTACCGCAGAAAATAATTGAATTACCTTTTGTAGAGTTTAAAGCTGTCATTAAAAGTAAATTAATACAAAAAGCTTATTATACAATATCAGATTATTTGAATGATGGCCATACATGGCAATGAATTGCTCCTCTTATACAGAGTTTATATGTTATTTAATATTTTTCTACCCCTACGTAAAAGGGAACAAATGTTAAAAGAGAAAACCGGGGAATTTGTTTCGCCGTTTCTTCTCCTGGCGGGTATTTTTCTTGGAAACGGTGGTAACTTTAGTTTTTGTTAAGTATATGACGTTCAATAAGTGTTCCCTGTGTCCCTTACGTTGAATAAAATATTTTGATTTGATTTGATTTGATTTGACGATCTAATAACGTATTGAGAAAGTATTTTTGATTTAAACATTTTTGTGAACGTTAACCTAAACACACTAAAATAAATAGGTAAACGAGGTAATCAATTAAAAGGGAATTAATAAAAATTTGTGTTGACGAAACTATTGTTGGTATATTTGAGACCTTTTTCCTGTTTTGTTTTAAATTGATATTGCTTAGTGCAAAATTCGTCATCACTAGGTATACAATTGCCACTGTATTGTATTTATTACATATTACGGGATTCCTTATTAACGCTGTGATTCAAAACTAATTTTAGGACCGCGAAATAGGTATGTAAATATTTCACATATGTACCTATATTGAGTACAATGAACGGAAAAATATAATGCCTCGTCTCAGATATATGCAGGTTTCCTTACAGCTTCACACCGTTTTTTTTCAACGTGGGACAAATCACCTACCCCGGTAGTCCCATAAAAGTTATGTATTTTTCCTATTAGCATATTAATAAATCAGAAACCTTAGCCTTTATACGAATTCTTGATAACAACATAATACGCTCCAAAACATGTCCCTCGCATGTCAAGTTCAAAGTTCTCAGTTATGGGTCAAACAAACGACAATATGAACCCAAAGAACGTGACGCGCAGACGTGGAAGGCCAAGAAGAAGATAGCGCTCGATCGCGAGGAGGGAGGTTTTAGCCCAGCAGTGGGACATAGATGGTTTTAAATTAAATGAATAATAAATTATACGAATGACATGACATGTATGATAATCAGGTTTAATGTAAAACACTCAAATATTAGTGCACGTAGAACAACCTGACTAATAATAAAGAGGCCCAGTAACAAGTGAGCTCTTAGATAAGCAGCTACTGCTGGTGGGGTTTTCCTACTTCAGATTAACCTAGTTATTACTGGTAATGACATTTGTCGTTAAGACTGAGTAATATTTGTTTTCACTGTGTGTATGTTGATAAATTGTATTCTATCTTTGAGCCGTGGTGGTCGAGGGGTGTTGCCTGCAGAACAACAATTGCAGGTTCCCTGTAGAGTTTGAGAAGAAATTCAAAGGCTATGTATAGTATAGTTCTTGAGTAACGGCGATGGACTGGCCATCGGTCACGTCGGCACCAAAAATATATCTCTAGCGGAAAGTGGGTATATGGGTACTACCTATACACTTTGTGGGAAGGCTTATTCTATCTTACAATGTTATACTCCCAGCTACAAAAGCGAGAAATAGACTCGTGGAATGGGGCATGGGCTGGCGGACCGATATGAAATTGTATGTATATGCGCTATCAACAGCGTATTTGATTCCATTGGTAGATATTTATCAGGAATATATATTATAACACTATGTGTTATATCCATATATCCATTCAATAATTTATCTCTATTTCTAATTTCATTCAATTATTTTAGTAGTAATTATTTTAGCGTGAAAGAGGAACATCAAACATCCTCACAAACTTTCGCATTTATAATATCACTTAATAGGATTTATATCAATGGAAGTTAGTGCCTTATTTAAAAAACTCAGAAAAGAGATTTTTTCAGAAAGGAGAATGTCTACGTTACTACTAACGTTTCGGTAGATTATGCGGGCAAATATTGTAAGCTTAGATACATAGAATATAATTAAATCACCCAGAACTACTCAATGTAGTACCTACCTGCATATTTAAGCAATAATTTCATGGCTTTGTTGCTCACATTATACTTGACCTTGTGAATAATAAAACGTTATATTTATATACAGAGCGAAAGTTGTTTCTATGTAATTATGTATTATGAAATGTGGGTCTTAACGTGCGATTATATCGTTTTCAACGTGATATTTTTTTTTATACAACAAGAGTGGCATACAAGCTTACGGCCCACCTGATGGGAAACGGTTACCGTAGCCTATTTACGCTCACGATATCGAAGTATCACTTGCGCGCTGCCACTCTGTAATCGGAGAGTTACAGTGTTTGCAGCATAATGGGTTTAATCCCTCTGCTTCCAACACAATGGAGCTCATTTCTGGAAACCTTATTCACCGCGTAGGAACACAACACAAAAAAAAATATTATTTGGCTACGGACTTCTATAAGGTGGAGGTACCTGCCTCAGTCGGGCAGCTCCAAATTCGAACGGGAAACCCGTTATGCCCTACCTCCTACCTTAATAATAATGTTTTAGTCATTTTATTCAAAATAATAAAACTTTTTATACATATACAAATACTACACAAATCGGAATTGCAATCAGAAATATTGTTAGATAGATAGATGTTAGTCAACCAAAAATGTATGATAATATGTATGCATTCCTGTCACTTTACTCTAATGGACACTTTGAATAAGACTCGTCTATTAATGTAATCTAAGTTCTCCCTTTAGCGTAGCAGCCGAAATAAGCATCCTTACTTGTACTTCTCGATGAACTCCTTGTACTCGTCCTGTGGCCTCAGGTTCTGCACGGTAGTTTCCACTTTAGACTGGATCTCTCGGAACTTATCCGTGCTGTAGTCTGACCTCTGCACTACTTCCAGTAAGATACCTTTCCTGTTTAACATTTAAAATGATAAATTTCAATCATAATGCACGAAATATTTTATTTTATAATTAAGATACCTGAAGGGGTCAAATTGGGACTCACTACAAGTGGATCACAATGTATACACGAGGACATACGGAAACTTACCCCTTACCCAGACGTGGTATTGGAATCATAATTCAAGAAATTTTAAGGAACAGATGTTTATGATGATGCTGTGAGAGCTGTGGTGGCCGAGTGGCACCTAAAATTTATCTCTGGCAGAAAATAGGTGTGTGAGTTCTACCACCATTACACTACTACCATTGGAGACTATATATTATGATGCCATCTTACCAATGATACCTTTGCCGCCTATAGCATAGTGAAAAATATTGGCAATAGCCGACCGCAGATACGGCACCTATTCACCACTTTACGTAGAAAGCACGTTCATGACATCTCACCAAGACGTAGCAGTGGCCTCTCCCTGCCGCCGCTGCTGATCCAACAAAGCAGGTAGCGCAGCAGTCCGTAACGCTCGCTCGCACTCGGTCGCTTCAGCCAAGAGCAGTACGTATTCATTATGGGCCCTATGTAGCCTCCTGCAGGCCTTCCCGTACTTATCTCGGGTCTCGTCCAACTTGCGACCGCCGCGACCTGTCGGACCTGCAATGGAATAACCCACATGATAATTTACAATATTTCAATAGAAATAAAATTATTTATCGTGTCTTGTTCTTATCTGTAGCAATACATGACGTATATAAATATCTACAGTAGGTATAATATCGTCCCACTGGTTGAAACACCAACTGAACAAGCAAACCATACAAAAAATTGTTCACGCCGGCTTAAATGACAGATTCACTTTGATCAAATATTAACGTCATCTACACATAATATTTGTTTTATCACATTAACGTTAACCCTAAAGTAGACAAAACCTGTATCAGCAGTACCAGTACTGGTATCAGCAGTACCAGCATTGGTATCAGCAGTACCAATAGGTTAGTTACATTATATGCAGAATATGTAAGTAGGAATATATAGATTAAAACTCATAAGCATGACTACTTAATATGTTTATCATATAGGTGCTGGTTTTGCAAAGAAAGCAAGCAACTTTACTGGAGAGTGGAATGGCCGATCTTACACCAAATAAGCCCGAAGTTATACAGAATTATAAAAAACTAAATATTTCACTACGTAATAACAGTAAGCAAATGACTTACACTTACATTTAAGGTAATTCTCCTCGAACTTGGCTCGCATCTGCTTGTACGACTCCAGACACTTTTGGTACTCGCTCTGCTTCCTCTGCACCTCTTCAGATAACTGTGATGTGAAAGATAAAAAATTATAAATAAAGAACTAAAATGTCTCTTTAAAAGTCCTTAGTATTGCCTTATCCTTCATTTAGTTTTAAGATTAAGTAATTTTTTTACGATAGATTTTATCGGGCTGTGAGGGAGGTTATTTTCAGACGTTGCTTTTTATTGAATAATGTTAATCTTGATGTTGAATGGTCGTTTTATAGTGGATATTTATTGCAGTTTATTATACACTTATAGTACTATATATATATATATATATATATATCCTCACGCCTTCCCACAAGGGTCCCCGAAGGGGTAGACAGAGGTGTATAGGTAATACCCACACACCCACTTTCCGCCAGAGGTATATTAGGTGCCAACGTGACAGATGGCGAGTCCATCGCCGTTACTCAAGCACGCCTTTGAATTTCTTCTCAGACGTATGCAGGTTTCCTCTCGATGTTTTCCTTCACCGTAAAGCTCGTGGTGTGACTAATCACAGTACTTAAGTTTAGAAAAACTCATTGGTACAGTCGGGATTCGAACTTGCGACCTTTGCGTCGCAGGCACCTGCTCGAACCACTCGGCCACCACGGCTCTCAATATAATTAATACTACCTATAATTAAATACATCGTTGACATTTTGATGTAGGTATTTATCGTCACCACTACTTCGTTTACCCAATGTGATTTTTCATAATACCAAACGCTATTAAATTAACCAACCAGCACACAATCAGCAGGAACAGCTTGTTTTCCCGTTTATGTTTGTCTGTTAAATGAAGCGGTAAACTTGATGAAAATAGACTCGGCCGATAAATCAGACTGGCTCGCGTGGGATGGGAGAGCTACAGAAACCTTGCGGATGCCGTGACTTCATTGATGACGTGCCTAGTCGACTACTTCATACTTAGTCACACCACGAGCTTTGCGGTGAAGAAATACGTCGAGAAAAACCTGCATGCGTTTGAGAAGAAATTCAAGGTTTTTGTTTATTATTATGCTTGAGAAAGTTCGAAATCGAATCGAAGGGCGAATCTTCATGTGTCACATTGGCACCTAAAATATATCACCGTGGCGAAAAGTGGATGTATAGACATTACATATAATGTAGGTGTGTAGTGGACCTTCAGGGGCCCTTTAGAGAACACGTTAAGATATATATAAAAATAATTTGAGCCTTATATACAGTTTCATCTTTAGGCAAAGGAACATTGGATCTTCTCAATAATTCAAACGAAAACTACGTTGTAATTAATTTGATTCTAAAGGAGGATATTTGCATATTTTGCTCTAGTAGGTAGGTAATTGAAATAGGTACTTCGTGAAATTGTTCGTTTCACGAACTTCGTTAAATTTGACAAATACAATTTATGAGTCCTTACTTAAGATAAAACTGAGGTTCAGGTATATTTTATGTTGAGAACAAAAAACATTAATTGAAAATTGAGACTATGTATTTATCGACAGCTAGAGAGGAAAGTTTCCCACGGTAATATGTGTATTAATTAGATTTAATAGCGCTCTGCTTCAGTACTTTCTACTGTTAGACCGTGAAATCGATACTCTTTGTTGTGATGTACCGAAATTGTGAGAACTTATTATGCATATAGCTGGCATGACTGAATATTACCTACTTACACACACTGAAGCTATACTAAAACTTGTTTGTTGGAAACCTGAAACCTTTAGAATAATTTTGAAGTCGTATCTATAGCTGTGCCCGAGAGACGGAAAAACAATCGTCATTTGCCACGTATCAACGAAATACATCCGACGATATGAAGTTGTTATGTCATACACCCCTTCGAAGACCCGTGTGGGAAGAAATGAACAAATAGAATTCAAGAAGTAGGTAACAACTATAATCAATTGACTAGACCCAAATTCAATAATTAACCTAAAACCGACCTTTGTAACCAATTAACGACACGACGATAAATATCAAATCCAGGAAATGGCTCAAGTATCCCCAAGAGATTTCATAAGGATTTCATTAGAAACATACTGTGTCGTCTGTACATAAGACTACACAGGACGCAGTTATGTGGAACGTAGCAATGCGTATTGATAGCAACATCGATTGAACTTTAAGCGACGTTACGCCAGCCTTGTAAAGGTTACTTGCCGGAAATGTTTGGGATTACATTGTCGCGTCTCGCTGCGCTTACGCATATTATTATTACAGCCAATATACATGATACATACTACATAATAGTTTTATTTACACAATTTTGTCGCTGTCGCTGGAAAACTACCTACATTTTTCTAGCTTGTTTTTGTTTTTCAAATGTAATGCAGTTTAAATTCGTCAGATATTTTAACAAAGAAGCCCATATATTCTTATGTCAGACCCAAATAAAAACTAACACAGGTCATTCAATCATCATTAGATGAATCACGTACCTACGTGTTAAATATCATTAGTACTGCGTAATCATTAGACCCTTATAACCATCAGAATACTGAATTTAGATTGATATAGGTATTCGTGTTGTATTATATTATATGCGATTTGTAAGCAAAATTAATTGAAATAAACCTTTAGTGGTAATCATGGATCAAATAATTGTTCGGTGTTAAGAAAACAAGGTGACAAAAAGAGTATCAAATATCAATATCAGATGTATGTACAATATTTCCAATATGCATAATCTAATGTTTTGTGAACTAATTTGGCGATCAGGTTATTTTAGGCACGCCTACAAATAAGCGGTTATCATAGGCGCCCGCCATACTCTTCTGGCAGTTACACTTTGTAACCTTGAGGCTACTAGATAAGTAGTACCTAGGTGATGTAATCGACCCGAGTAGTGTGAGTGCCAGTAATAGAAGCTAGTATCTCTATAAATAAAAAAAAACAAAATTTCTGTACACCTAACTCATAGCATCCTACGGGCTTCAGAGACAGAAAAGCTATTACTACTATTGAGTATAAATTTAGCAAGCTAATGCCAGCATTAAGTACTTACGGGCTCTAGACAGTCCGAACAAGACCGGTTCTTATATCCGGAAAAGTTATTACTAGCATATCCATTAGCAAGCAATTACTTTTTGCCTGCTTTTCGCAAGCATGTTCCAATGGCACCGAAATAATAGACTTGTAGATACGAAATAATTTAAAAATGTGTGTCCACAGACCATGTATCTCTTAAGTAAAACGTAAAATGTGTAGTCTTAAACCAAAAATAGCATCTTTTCAATTTTATACATGATGAATATAATGAAATAAAATAACATTCGATTGGTGTTACAAATCGCCGCGGTAATACCACGAACCATAAAATTGTTCTTAATTACAGGCTTCGACCAAACACTCAAGAGGGTACAGCCGCAGACCACATCCATAGATGGTCGTAAAAAATTGCACTTTATACCAACACAAAGAAATTATGCGAGATAACAAGAGCAATACGGGAATGGCAGTTACTTTTTAAGGACTGTGGAACATTCAGAATACATTAGTGAATAAAAGTTTAGTATCGAAGTACACAATAACCGAATCGCTCGATGGAACGTGTATTAAAAAGTTCGCATATATAAATTACTTTAAAAGTTTATGTTCTTATACATTGAAGAAATCAATATAAAAGCTAAACATGATGTTATTGTCAGTCGGCGACTTGCACTCTCACCGTTACCGACATAATGGATACGGTACATGCCGCAACATGATTGTCATGCTAATGGACATTCAGCACAATAAATCTTAATAACCGACTCAATAGCACATGCTTATGAAGATATTATTGTTCTTGCCAAACGAAAATTCATATTTATTAAAGAAGAAACGGAGCTCAAAATATCATATTAGGCTTTACTTTCCTTTTTATTGTCGAAATTATAGAATGTGCAAGTAAAAATGTTTAAGTGATAAACGGCGCAGATTCTGAGCGCATAAAGATTAATTTCAAAAAGGTCGCATTGGTTACTATGTTTTCTCTTTACACAAGACAAGAGGCTTGGCCGTCGCGGGTGCCTTGGACATCAATGAAAACGTCGGGATGTTGTGTTATTGTGATGCCAACAAAGTCCCGCAAAACGTGACAGAAAGGAGCCAAGCTAAAGCTCCAAGGAGCTTAGAACATTGACCAAATAATCCAACGGAGAACTGCAGCGGCTAGTTGGGGCAATCAAACGACATGATCATGTAAGTTGTAAACACATAACCCTTATATTTTTAAGATAAAAATTCAGGATTCCATTAAGCATTCTGTTAACCGATGCAATAAACGTTTGTCGACTCGCAAAGAGAAGATACACAAAAAGGTTCATACGTTATAGGCCCAGTGTAGAGCCCTGCGGTAAGCCGCTAACAGCTCGCGTAGTTCATTGACTTGAACACTCTCACTCTTATTATATTGATGGCGTCTCATCTTGATCAACTTCTTTACACAAACACAGTTACACGAAGGGCAACATAAATCCTGTCTCAGAGCGTTATCTTTGTTACCTTTGTGACAAATGTTTCAGCACGAAAACAGACCCTTCGGACAGGGAACCTATGGGCTATGTCTCCTGCAAACAAATGTATCTATTAGGAATTAATTAACCCTAAATTGTTCACCAAAAGTTTGTGTATTTTTTTTATACAACAAGAGTGGCAAACAAGCATACGACCCACCCGATGGAAAACGGTTACTGCAACCTATTTACGCTCACAATACCGAAGTATCACCTGCGCGTTGCCACTCTGTGTTCGCTCATCCCTCTCCTGCCAACAATCTCTTGTCAAAAATAACAATCCTCCCCCCTCCCCAAAGAGCTCATTGCTGTTCAAATTATAAACTTGTGAACAAAAGCAGAAAGGAACACTGTCACACAAATGCGCCGGAGACAATGTAACGGTGTTTCCAAGAACGGTGTTTTGCGTTTGTTTTATTTTAAGTAGGACAAAATTTTGATAAGATGTGCTTATGGTCATATTCCTGAAAATCTTTATCCTGAAGAACTTGTTAAGGGACTTTTATTTAGTGTCCAAAAGCGATTGCTGTCAATGAGATTTGTATAGACTCACATAGATATAAGGCATAAGGCGACGGACAAACTGCCTTTCAAATAGCAATTTGAAATTTGAATAATTTTTCTCATCATTAAGGTGACCTCACAGAGTGGTATAGTCCCTGTGCGACAAAACTCCTAAGATAAAGAAAATAAAATAGCAATTTGTGAGGAATCGTGAACGAATATCTTTTGTTATGCTCAACGACACGCGTCATCGACAGAATTGCAAATTGACGTCATTCAACTAAACAATAAATTAAAACGCGTTTCTTAATATGAAAAACTATACCATCAATTTGCTTATAATATTAACAGCGCCGATCGTTAAACGTTATTCAAGTTTAAACATAAAGGATACATAAATTTATAATTATTGTTGCAAAGCAGAAATTCGACTGTTATGTATGTAGATACACATAGGTACACCATTTACGTTAAGCAAGTTCAAAGTCTAAAACTTCAGAGAGTTACAAATATAAATATTATAATTTTATACGAACTCAATTTAATAGAAAGAATTGGGGGACCAATATTTAGCGCTCTGTTAACTTTATTAAAATTTTATAGATATTAACATTTTTAGAATATATATACTTTATATAGTACGAATTATTCTTAATCTTTTTTCTTTGAAGGTGTCAAAAGTGTGTTATGACAAAAACCTACCACTTGATAGATTAAAGTCGCTGCAAAGTATGTGTTTAATAGTTGTTAAAGCAATATGTTCATAAGTGACAATGACAGAGAGGAAAATAAGAAACCACGCTCATAAAATTATTTCTGGTTAAAGGTATGTACATTATTTATTATCGCGAGCACTGACTCATTCATTCGTAAAGCGTTGTCACCGCTTTCAAACAAAAACATCCTTACCGTAAAGTACTAACGTTTCAATAACGATATAAGTAGGTAATCCATGTCCCAGAAATAGATAGGTAGGCAGGTAAGCCGCATGGATTTCCACGAAATGTCAGCAATAATGCGCTTCGTGAGAACCATGCAATATATAAATCGTCGAGTCTTTCAAATATTTGATGCCATCAAAACTGCGTTCAATTATGAACTTTAAATCATCGTTAACAAGATTTAATATTTAAATTAAACTTTAACGACCGCACAAGTATTGCGTCGAGTTTAGACTACCCAAGACATTACCACGACACTTTGAGGTCTTTGAGCAACGCCGCGCCCTGGCTGCGCCGCTGCGACAGAGAAAGCGTTTTTCGTGGAAAGACAACTCATTCGGTTGTCTTATAACTGTTTGTAAATACGTAAAGTGTGTAGGTAGCTAAAGACCCAATGTTTCCTAATAGCATTTACAATTTGGTTTCATTTCGGTTGGAATGTGGGAAAACCGACGTTTGCGTTAGATAACTATATCTTATAGTTAGCTTAATAAAAATATAACATTATTTATTATAGTAGTGTAGTATATTATATTAAAACATATTTCAGCCTTACCACAAAGTTTCCAAAGAGAAGCATAGATATAAATAACAGCAATAGATGCAACAAAAGCGATAACTACAAATGTTTTGATAGAGTTGTTGTAGGCAAGGGGTTCCAGTAGTTGCCTGCACTGCCTGCTTATGTACACAAAGATTGCAAGTTCGAATCCCGACTGTACCAATGAGTATTTCTGAACTAGTGATTAGTCACACCACGACCTTTACGATGATGGAACAAATCAGAGAAAACCTGCTTACGTTACTTGGTGAAGAAATTCAAAAGCGAATGAACAGTTGTGCTAAGGACTCGTAATGTGTTGGCACCTTAAAAATATATCCCTGGCGGAAATTGTGTGTGTGTGTGTGTGTGTGTGTGTGTGTGTGTGTGTGTGTGTGTGTGTGTGTGTGTGTGTGTGTGTGTGTGTGTGTGTGTGTGTGTGTGTGTGTGTGTGTGTGTGTGTGTGTGTGTGTGTGTGTGTGTGTGAGTGTGTGTGTACTACCTAGACACCTATGCCTAATAAAAATATATAATAAATACATCTTAAAAATTTACGATATTTGAATGTATGTACTTAAACTTAACTACTTACATATACGAGAATGCTAATCAGGACCACATTGCTTAAGAAACATTTTAATTATTAATTGAGTATTCGCTGAGTCACACTATCTGCCAATTACGAATGCAGCCGTTTGCACATACTCATAGTACCTGAGACGTGGGGAATAGCTCCAGGCCGTTGGGTTGAATTTTAAATTCCGAACACGCCCATTGCAAAACCTGGGAAACTGCGTTGAGTGTTGACTATTCCGTTGAAAGAATGTTATTAGTAACTTCAATCAATCTCCTACCTTCTAGCTATCAGCAAGTGCTGTGAAGGGACTTTTACCAGAATATTCCAGAACGGGGCGGTCATTTTCCTTCTTTAGAAAGCTTCATATGCTTTTCTCTATCTACTTGCTCCATTAAATTACTGAGACTGGCTTTGCAATACTATCGCTTTAGGTAAAGACGTGCCTTTAATTAATATCTTATTGACATTATAGAATAAAAAAAATTACCTTAATCGAAAATAGAACAGAACTTAAATCCTTTACTTGTGTGACAGAACTTAATCTTGTATTCAATAAAATTGCCTGTGTAGTTTGAGTGTCTTGTTATAAATCCCACAATCTTTGAACCTCAACAAACAGGTAAACGTTGCAAGGTGGCTTTCTCCAGTTGGAGTGAGCCGCCCGCGCCGTTGTGTCATGCGTCACAAGTGAACTGGTATTGCCAACTTTTTCCATGCCATTTAGGACTTTTTATACTAAACAGGTGCACAAGCAGAGCTATGAAGCATACCATTTATAAGGATTTCGTCTATTCACAGGCAGAATACTAATATGTTTTGTAAAGTTTAGATAGTTTAAACGTAGTTCATCAGGTTGACTGAACTGTATTAAATTAAAACATATTTTTAGCATAATCTATATCTACGTTCGTATTCTTTTTGAAGGCAGGGTTACGTTTTTCGAAGAAATCACTGAAACACACAGATCGTCTCTAATCGTGTTGTTCCGTTACCTATTTAGATGTGCCTATTTCCCAGTTCTCACAAATCCGTGCAAATTAACCTCAATACAGAGTCGTCAAAAGTCTAAACCATAAAGTCGATAGAAGGAAGGCTAGGCAACAATATATTGAGCAAACGTGTGTTGTGCTTTCCTGTTTTAGGTAATACTAACACAAATATAATAAATTGGATGCACTCCCTTGGGTAGAAGTGTGGTATATCTTCTTCTTCAGTTGACTCTGCATCTAGAGGTAGTTGCCCATCGCCTCATGGAATTTGTCCCTATCTTTCTGAATAATTGCACGGTATGCGATTTAGCGATTCTAGCGATTCCAGTTCTCTGGTTCTATGTTGCTGAACCACGACTTACATATATAGCCTTACTCTGTAAGCGGGCTACCACCACTAGTTCCTCGTATATACACGTTCAAACAAACAAACTCTACCTCGGGTCTCTAACTCTGACTCGGGTCACCTGTAATCTAGACTGCATTCGACTGCGTAATCCACGCCTTGCAGCTTTATAAAACTCCCGTAACAAATTACTAAATTTAAGTCCATAACAGAGAATGAACAGGCGATATTACCATGGCTCTGATACTAGTATTATTATTATATGAAACATACTACGTTTTATTAACCTCCTAAAAAAAAAAGCCGTGGTGGCCGAGTGGTTCGAGCAGTTGCCTGCGACCCAAAGGTCGCAAGTTCAAATCCCGACTGTACCAATGAGTTTTTCTGAACTTAAGTACAGTGATTAGTCACACCACTAGCTGAACGGTGAAGGAAAACATCGAGAGGAAACCTGCATACGTCTGAGAAGAAATTCAAAGGCGTATGTATAGTCGTGCTTGAGTAACGGCGATGGACTCGCCATCTGTCACGTTGACACCTAATATACCTCTGGCGGAAAGTGGGTGTACGGGTATTACCTATACACCTCTGCCTACCCCTTCGGGGACCCTTGTGGGAAGGCGTGAGGATATTATTAACCTCCAAATTATATCCGTTGTTTTCATAACTACCACCGTAGAACCCTCGTAGATGACGGTACCCGCATACCATCTGGTGGACCGCATGATTGTTCAGAAGTGGTAAGTGGTAATTGTAAGTTCTTCAGAAAAGGTGTAAAAAGAATTTCTTTGGGTCACAACGAGGAAGTCATACCCGTGGTGTTGCATGTGTCTAAATGTGCTCGTAACCACAACAATTAGGCGGACTGTATGGTCGTTTGCGACCTTGGTGATATAAATAACAAAACAATTAATATTCAAGCAATTAGGTCAATTACCTAAGCATTGTATTGTTTGTTTTTATTTGTTTGCTTAAATACGGAAAATCGCGTATCAATCGCACTTAAATTAAAATCCTCATGCGTCAATGCTCGTGGTTCGGTAAATCTATGTGTACACTGAATTGAGTTTTAAATAACCATTTATAATATCAGTTAATGATCACATTATTTGGAAACAAGTATGTTACGTATGTATACGTGTAATTGTATACATATACCTACGGCATGGTACCTTAAAAACAAATCTTTGTCACTATGGGTAAAATTTGTAAACAAAGTAAGGACATTGACATACGTATGTCTGGCATACCATCACGTTTTGTATACCTGATACGAAATCCTTTGTTCACCCACGATAAGATACATAACGCAAGGCAGTTAATCCAAAATTTACATTGATGTGATATAAACTGGTTCTTATCGAACCAAAGTGTAATAATCTTCATATTCGTGTAAGTACTAATAAGTTACAATAGGTTTTTGACCCTGCTTTTGCATTAAATGGTGTCAGACAATGAGCAGTATAGAACGTTACACCCGTAGTTGGTATAATAGAAATAAGAAAGGTAAAGTTAGTTAAGTCCTTTAGTAAATAAACGAGAAAGTTCTTAGTATCGGTCGCGTGTTGAGCTCCCAAAGCGACTCTATTTGCACAGCTAAGCAAACTTTACGCGTTTGTTGATATCGTTAAACCAACTAATGGTGAGCCGCACACCCCCTCCACTCTGAAGCAATTATCGGCTTAAGAGCGAGTAATCTTAAATAAAACGAAGGCTCTTATTACAATGGTTAAGCAATATCAGAGTATGATGACGATGTTGCGCCAGCAGTAGGAAAACTGTAAAATAATAGCATTATTGTCGACTTTGATATCGCTTCAACTAGGTCGGGCTATTTACCTTACTCGCCTAACACTTGTACTAACTTGACTGCATCTTTATTTAGCTAGCATTGTTTGAACTGCAAACGATTATTATTGTCAAAAAAAATATATAGATGGTATAAAAGCAGTCCCACGGCCCCCAATGCGCTGGGGTCGACCATAATCAATAATTGTGTTAAAACCTGATTAAATATGTTTTTTTTAAGATGACGTAGTTTGAACTAACGCATATAAATAAAATGCCGTTCTTCAATCTGATAGCAAAATTACTGGAAAAAATAGCCTTGTTTCACACTTATAACAATATTAGACATATTTTAAACGAGTTCAATAATCATTTCAGCTTCTTCTTTAAGTCCAAGTCGTAGATAAATGCGTGGATTTATACGAAACTGGGGCGGTTAATGAAATGTATAATAACGAATGAAGTATTTTTCATAAATCACCGCCGTGATAATATGAATTATACTCTGAATTATACTTATATCTACTGTTTTAAAGGCTCGATATGCGATGTGTGGTATGTCTTATAATTAGGTAGCTATATATTTCGAATTCCACACGTGCTGCGTACAACACTCATTCGTAATGCACATAACATAATATTACGTCAATTGGACAAAACATTTCTTAAATACAAATAGCGACTTTTACTTTTTAATCGATCAGTATTCAGAAAGTTTAACTTTCCCTCGTGTTGTAGGCAGACGTTGAACGAACTGATTATACGAAACCTGCGTAAGTTTGCTAAACAACTTTCGTCTGGTGATGTTTAATCGCTGGAGTAATAGGTGCCAATTGTATCACACACAGGCATATGAAGTAAGCAAGAAATATAAATAGACGAGTAACCGCGTTGAGTTATCGAGGTTGGGAATCTGTTCAAATCGAAATCCAAGAGAGGTAGAGAAACATAAGTAATGAACATCAACAATAAATATACAATAACAACTGTTAAAGTTAACGAAACGCGTTGGAGAGCGGCGCCGCTGGCGAGCTTATAAACTCACGAGTGGTTACAACAAATAAGTGGCTGACACACAGACACACACACAGACAGGTCGTGCTCGCCCCGAGCGCTGTGGTCGGGACACAGGTTTACTCAATGAACTGCGCGAGACAGGACTGGCCTCCAACGGCTCCAACAGACCACAATTTATCGACCTCCACTAATGAACACTTATAAAATTGAATTAATGCACGTAACATATCTACTGTATGGTTGTTTGATGTAACTTCCATTGCCAATATAGCTTATGTATTTCGGTAGGTGCGTCATCTAGTCATAATGTGGCCACGACAAGGCAACAGACAAGCTCGTTTATGATCGCTTCTAATGTCACTCACTTTTTAAGGTTCCGTAGAATTGGGGTAAAAAGTTACCTATTTGAAAAACATGGCCAGAAAATACTCAAATTCAGTCTTGCTCCCCGTAAAGCGTTTAATTTGTCATATTTTGACCTGATTTTGACCACATGCACACGATGTATGCATTAAAAAATTAAAAGAATTTCCTCAGTATTATATATTTTTTTGCGAAATGATGTTGATAAAACTGTCCTCTATATTTTACAAATACTCAAAGCTTCTAATTGATATGTTTTGATGAAAATTTGGGAAGGAGTATTTCTCTTTAACAACGATGACTTCTAGCAAGCTAGCTACTGAACCCCACATTACTGACTATTCGACATAGCGCTCTTGTTCAAAATTATCTCTCTAGCTAGTGCGTCACTAACTGAAATACTTGTACGTCAGAAAATTATTTGTCAAATCTCACCAGTTAATGTAGTTTCATCAGCACTCGGAAAGCTAAAGAAACACAACTCAGACCATATATTTATTGTAAGAAATAACTCTAAGCCAGACACAACAACTTTGTAAAAAAATTGATTAATTATTGGCGTTTATTATTGGACGACATCCTGATTAAAAATTGAGTTGATTTGATGGAAAGAAATTTAAGTATATTTGGTAGGTTCCCTGTCCGGATCAGTTTTGAAGCATCGATGCAATGACAAGCTATGCAAGACTCTTACTTGCTGGAAACATAGATTCACCAAGATTAATAGGCCAGCTCTTCCCAAATACTTTATGCAATATTGAAATTTGATGCAATTTATAAAGGAAATGTGACGCAGTATCTCCTTGTAATTCTTCAGCCCAGAGACTGTATTGGTAACGGCGTTTCTAGTCGTAAATTTAGGCGCGATAAGTATCACTCGAGCTGGAGCGGGCGATGGGTGGTCGACGCAAAATTCGGCAGAGCGCTGCCCTCGGGACCGGTTCTCAGAAGGCTCGGCGCGTCGGCGCGGCGGCAGCTATTGTGTCTGCCCTCTGCCACACGCGCCGCTTCATTACCGTCCCTCCGGCCGCGCCCGTCCGCCTCCCTCGCCCTCACTTCACCTCACGTGTGTACTGATGGAGCTAACTCAGGCGCCAACTTTATCAGCACGATACTTGCACCGATTTAATCTATTAGTCCAAGGGTGCCCACACAAAAAGACATATTTTTATAACTTGAGTAATCTATTAATCTTATTTGAGTAATCCGTTGATTAAGTTCTCTTCTTTTAGGTACTTAATAAAATATCAATTCCATGAACAACTATACGTCATAACCGCGTATGATTGTGATACGCGGGAAGATTGACGTAATAGATACAGAAATAAATTACATACTTATTATGTCACATTTAAAAATTTATTATCAACCATACAAATGGTGCCAGAAACTTAGAATCCAATTTGTTATTTATACAATGTGATGCGTTTGTTATGAAATATGATAATCGGCATGATAAACAATATAATATCCCAAGAGAGAATCCAACCTTCGTCACAGCTTAACAGGTGATTTAAAAATAACATGGTAGAATGCATTTGTAACGGCAAACGGTACCGCCGCAGCGATAGTCCACAATAGACGGAGAAATAATATCATCCACCTAATCTCTTTTTCGTTAGCGGCGCGCCATATTTCATTCTGGCAGCCATTGTCAATAAGAGCCGAGGTCAGAGGCAAATAGGAGAAAAGAACATCTACACTTTTGTTTTCTTTTCCGAACACTCAAACAAAATAAACTCTGGCGTAGTTGCTTGAACGCGCCGCCTTTTAAAGTTTGAATTCTAATATATTTTTTCCGTCCCATCTTTTCATTAATATATTACGTTGGACATTGACTGTCATTTTTTTATCGGACTGCTTGGAAGTCCGGTACCTGAACAACAAAGTGTTGGCTACGATTTTGTCTCATTTGGAGTCTATTTGTTGTAGATACACATATTTTCTCGTCGATGTCTTAAGAAATTTATTGACAAACTTTATTGAAAACCAGCACTATGAAAAAATTTTATATATGTAACTGCAAAATTGATTCTAATTATAGACATAAGAAATAAGTATACGCTACGAAACGAGCTTTTAAATGCCTTTGTTTTAGAACTCCTTGAAGCCGTGAATAACAAAAGCAATGACAAATCGTAAGTTAATGTTTATGTTAGATGGACACTTTGACGCAGTATTTCGTGTAAATCAATTAACCAAAACTTGTGGCTGGGAAACAATGGAGAGTTTCTACAACGTTACTCATGTCGTAGTAGCTTTATGGTTTGACTCTCAAGTATGAATCATATTAAGTACCCTATTTCCATGTAACTATGAATACGTATAACTATAGATTAGTTTTAATTTTAAGAAACAATATGGAAGCTAACCCAATTCAGCTACCAGCGTGACACAGTTAAAATCAGACGGAAACAGAACATATTTCAAACATACTGACCAAACATCCTTAAAAAATTAAGAAATAATTTGGAACGATTCATAAAAGGTTTCAGAATTAGCTTCTCAGGGATTACTTTCCTTTGATAGCGAGAATTGAATCATAACTTTAAGGGTCAGTGCAAGCATGTGAGGTCTCAAAAATATATTCCACTCACACTGAAGAACAAGACTCGATCATAGTGTATTAATCACGAGTTGTGTGACATCTCAGATCTGGCTAAGTGAGCAATTAGACAGTGGCAATCGCGAAGGAAATTGACAATTGACCCCTTACATGATCTTTCAATTGACGCCTAGCTAGTCTATACTAATATTATAAAGAGGAAAGATTTGTATGTAAGTATGTTTGTAAGGAATTGGCTCAAAAAGTACAGGACCGATTTCAAATTCGACATTTGAGTGCTACACTGATTAATATGGGCTATTTTGCATATATTTTTAAATGCTATTTTTTTAAATGCAAATTGTTTAAAAATTAATGTCCACCCGTGCTAAGCCGTAACGGGCCGCTAGTATTTTATATTTCATTCATATTCCATTCGCTGGTATTCAATTGAGGCTAGTCTAACTTGTATCACTATCTACCCTAGTGTGAGAACGTGAAAAATAACAGGGCTTATCATTAAAGTAACGAAGAAGATTAATTAATATTAAACATAATAAAATTTGGCAATTTCCTTGGGAACTAAGGCTAAAGTAGACACTTCCTAGAAATTGATTAGGCTAAGTATGTAATATTACAGTTTTGGAAGCAGTGTATTGAATAACGTAAATAAACATTAGCATTTATTCTCACGGCACTCTCGCACAACCCAGTTAACAACAATTTCATTACTTACGTCATAAAAATCGTAATGAAGCAACATTGTTTGTTATGTTGCGTCAGCTGCTAAACAATGAAGTGCATAATTTCATTATTCCTTGAAAATTCAAGTTTTTTTGGCATTCTTTATTCTTGACATGGCTACCAGATATCTAGGTCACTGGTAATACATAATGGTACTAAATTGATCACTTCCCATAAAAGCACAATTACACACTAAACCCACAAATAACACAAACACCAAACTGCTATGATTCTAATGTTCTATATCTTGTTAATTATGTTATTGTACTGTTTAGTGTGTGTGTGTCATAATGGGCAGTAAAATTCTAGGTCTTCAAATACAATTTTATACTATGTCTATGCTACTAAAGAACTAGTATACATGTCATGAATAAATAATAACAAAAAAAAGGTGTCACTTGTTGTACATTCGATCACTAGTCATGTCAATTTTCAATCACCTGGTCGATTATGTTTTAGCGCACGTGATAGGTTGCACAATAAGTCAACGATGTAATAACTCATTAATTATGCTTAATTTAATTAATATTAGCCCTTATTAATTAAAAAGCATTACTTAAAAAGCATTACATACGAGTATGTACCTAAATATAAATGTACTTTGGCTTGTTCTACGACTAGGGCTAATAATACGCAAAAGATGTTGTTGAGAAAGGAAGTCGAGGTAGAAGTCGAGTAATCGATCAATTGGCAAAGGTAGACAAATGATTGACGGTGCACCAAGGCAAGGAAGTAACATAGTAAACATGGGGGTACGAAACGGAGATTCCGAATAGAAGATAAAACCGAAAATGATCACAGGCGCGGAAAGCGTAATGACTGCTACACGTCAAATATCGATCTATCTATAATAGATAAAAACGCAGGTACATACAACTGTAATACCTATTCACAGAAATGAATTTTGCATATAGATAGTGCCACGAAGACGCTCCCCACTATTCTTCCTCGTAGTTTAGTGTAAGTGTCCAACCTCCCACTGATGTTTGAGTACTATCGGTACACACTGATCACCTATGAGTGCACACGCACTCTACAATTAATAGACTCGGGTCATACTCCCCGCATCCCGCAACCCCCTCGACTAGAAATTCGTGGATGACACTATCTATAATCATATATATATATATATATATCCTCACGCCTTCCCACAAGGGTCCCCGAAGGGGTAGGCAGAGGTGTATAGGTAATACCCACACACCCACTTTCCGCCAGAGGTATATTAGGTGCCAACGTGACAGATGGCGAGTCCATCGCCGTTACTCAAGCACGACTATACATACGCCTTTGAATTTCTTCTCAGACGTATGCAGGTTTCCTCTCCATGTTTTCCTTCACCGTAAAGCTCGCGGTGTGACTAATCACTGTACTTAAGATCAGAAAATCTCATTGGTACAGTCAGGATTCGAACTTGCGATCTTTGTGTCGCAGGCAACTGCTCGAACCACTCGGCCACTACGGCTGACGGTGAGGGACTCTGCGTGATGAAATGTATGTATATGCTATTGATTAGTTATTTTGGTTCCATGTTCAAAGTTATTTCAAGCGTTTGCACGGTGCCCCCAATTGTAAATGGGATAAAGAGCGAATCACATGTTACGTCGCGGTCAGTTAGATGTGAGAAGACAGTGCAGTGAACTATTTAGAGCCGTGCGACATCTAATTCCAAGAAATGCGCGCACCACTCGAATAATGATTACCTTCTACCTGTTACGTAAGAAGCTTAATAAAGAATACATTTAGTGTTCAGGTCATGATGAAATTAGATCTAGCAGATTTAATGTATTATAGTTAATAATATAGCATACGAAAAAAAATGTGGTCACACTTATAAGGATTAATTATAATAAAATATTTGGTATGTGGAGTATTTGTGGTAAATATGAACATCAAAAATGTGTCAATATTCTCGAATATTCCTTATATTCGATGCATTAATTTGATGTCATTAAAACATCGGAGCTCGAAGCAAAGATAGTCCTTATAATTTATAAGCTTGCCACCAAAAGATGTAAAACGCTATAACAGCTATAATGTATTGAGTTAGGAAGGTTCGGTGCACGCTAAAGGTTTTGATTTTATTCGTCCAATGAATTTAGCTACGCAAGATCATAACGACCGGAAGACGGGAATTTGGTGTATTATCTATGGCGGGAATGCTTTAAGGCGTTTTTGACCGTGAGCTATCGCGGACGAACGGTACACAAAGATTTAAGATAAAGATACAAGTCAATCTGATTATAGTCCGTTGGAACGATTTTATTGTTGTGCCGTTGACACCTGTCGTAAAAACCAGTAAACAAAATAAATATTTATTTATTTATTTACATTATATAACTTCTATATTACAGGTTGAACCCAATGCGATAGATGGCTCGCGATAATTTATATAAAACAACATTGTTACTTTAAATTAATACCGTTCTTAATATAAATAGTACCATGAACTGTATCTACTGTGTGAACTATCTATGGGCTTGTCTGTAGAATGCATTTCATCCAAAGCAGTAATATATAGCCCCACAGTACAGTGAGAGGATCGTCCACAAGTGTAGGCTATTTCGGTTCTGCATCTCGAATTAATACCCGTAATTGACGCATAGCAATATAGAATGAAATATTGGCGGTAGACGCGCCGTCAAGACGAGCAATGCTGTTATTGCAGCTGAAAGCTAATGAGTTCAAACGTAATCAGATCAAGGTATGAAGGATTGGCTGCCCAGGTTTAAAACAATTGAAAGTCACTTGATAATGCTACACATACCATAATGCAAGATCAAAATGTTATAGCATTCGTCAGACTACTTAGTGAGGAAAAAATTCAGGTGAATTATCGATATTAAATTGAATATATCAATCACCACGACGAGACCTTCAGTTCTTGTCAGTTCAGTCTAGATATACAACTTTAGAACTAGGAATGTATTATTCCACAATTCATGTTATAAATATAATCACTTATTTAATTGCACGGTTCCCCATCATTATATCGTCAGATGTTAAAACAACTGGATGGAAAGGTAAATTAGGTGTAATCATCAAATAAAAACAAAATAAAGAAACATCAAAGGGTTTTGTAATTTACTACACGTTAAAACTGGTGCAGACGTCTTTGGTTGAATGGCGAGCGAACGCAAATAACAGGTTCGGCCAATCATCTAACGTGCACCAGCCAAAACCGCTATGAGCTCGGTTTTGATCAAGTTAAGATGTTTAAAATAGCAACGGCAAGTCGTTCAAATGCACTGGCTTATAATTAGTTGCACTATAGCATGCAATTGTTCACGTTTGTTAAATTTTTCGGTTACAACTAGTTGAATAAAGAACCTAAGTGTCCATGTGGTTAGGAATGGATTTCGTAATACGAGTTTTACGGCAAAAGAAAAAATAGATAGACCATAATTAACAAAAAATACAGTACAATTGATAAAGCACTAGATATACTGTAATAATTAAACTAGTATTTCAAATTATATTGTGTGTGTAGAATGGCATTAATTATTGATCAAACAGTCGCTGGGATTCCAACAATTAACACTGTGCTACTGTGCTCAGTAAAACTAATACAGACTGCCGTGGTTAAACTACTCCTTAGACACATAGGACGTTACTATTGAAATCACTTGGCCACCACGGTTTCATATATTGAAAATATGAAATGCAATACATATATGTTTTAGATGATGCAAGTATTCGAAATGTTTTGGATTCATTCATTATCTTGCAGTAATATTATAAGGTCTGCGAGATGATATCACAGCGGCAGTCGCAGGGGAATACCTTGAATTTTCCTGTTCCACTATACAACTCTAGAAAGGAGCATTTGTCAGTAAAACTTGTTACGATGAAGAAGTATGCTCTTATCGGGAACAATTTACAAATCGAGTTGCAAGAAAATAAGAAGCGATTAAAAATAATTGGCAATAATAACTATGTGACGGTTAACAAAAATAAAGGGGAGATAATAGTGATCGGGCAAAATTGTAACATCGATGTTTTAGAGAACCAAGGATGTATCGACGTGATCGAATGCAGTGAAGCTGGGGAAGGAGTAGTGAATGTTGTAAGGAGTGACGTGTTGTGTCCCAAGCAAAAGGCTGCTGCAAGGAGTGCTGACGAAGAAGTGCGTGTAACTGCATGCAACGTAAAAAAATCCGTTAAGTACAAAAACAAAATTCTGGACTTGTTAAGAAGTTTATCATGTGTTTGACCTGATATCAATAATATAATAATGATTTTGGTGAATGTTCTTATTTAATTCCCTTTCATCCGATGACAGGTGCAGGTAAAATAATCCAATCTCTCACTCATTCTATATATATATGTATATATATATATATATATAATACTAATAATAATAATATTATAATAATATATATACATATTAGCTGTCTCACACAGCTTTGCTAGGACGAAACTATAAAAGTTCCTGTATCACGATTGCAGCGGGTCCAATTGTGTTGTCCACTAAGGAAATCACTCACAATTGAAATACACATACAAAATTTCACACAAATGGTGCCAGCCGCTTAGGAGGAGTTAGGTGATAAGCACAGAGAGGAATTATAGGAGTAGTCTCGTTTTTTTTTTTAATTTTATGTTGACACTCTACCCATATACACGATATTCGTTCGAGTTAACAATCGAACCCAGTGCAAGGGCGTAAACAATTTTATTTAATTTTAATATTTAAAAAGATCTAAGGAGAGTTGAGGAGAAAAACAATACTAACTTGTGACATTGACTACTAATGAATATGTAACTGTCTCGGTAGGTATACCTAGATCTAAGATTCCCATTTGTAACTGTAAAAACCTGTTTATGAATGACCTGCTTTCGTAACTAACAGATTCTGCTAAGAGACCAATGCTCCTGAACAGAGTTCCTGCTAAGAGTAAGTAGCCCAATACTAGAGTAGCAAAAACTAAAAAAGATGTGCCGGTACAGGGAACCTTCTTCTCTTTGAATCCACATAGTTTGCACACGCGTATAGCCCCTGGGTCAAGCAAACGTGAATAAATTCATAACCGCTTACCAGCATGGGGAATCGTTTGCTTATTCGATACTATAAAAAAAGTGGTAGATCATCTGGTAGTCTGTTATTGGAGGCCGAAATAGCTTCAACTCTAGCTTTACGACGACGGAAAACAACATTAATGAACATGGATACCTACACCGAATTGAAATGTGGCCCCTTGTGACAGGGCGTGAAGACATAGTCAAAACATGTTTTAATAGCGGTTATAGACATCTGAAACTCGAATATACTTTAATAGCTTTAAAAATTATCCAAATATTAGAAAATCATGTTGTCAATCCTTTTAATATAACTGGTTTTTCTTGGCATACATCCAAGCTATACATTAAATAACCTATATCTCACAGCTGTCTGTATGTTTTCGTTCGTTTAATTTGATTTATAAGCCGGTACTGAAGAATAGTACCATCTTGAAAAATTAAAACCGATGTGTATACATCGATCTGTACTTGCTTTATATGAGCAATCGGTCAGATTTTATCAACTGACCTGATCCTCAGAGCCCTCAACTAGACTAAATACCATACAATGTCTTTACCAAACGCCCATCTGTCTAGTGGCTCTTGGCTGCGAACCGTGACGTCACAGGTTGTATTACCGCCGAGGGTGGCTTATTGAGTAATAATCACGAATATTTATAGCTTTCTTAGAAGTCCTTTGTATATTCTTACTTTGGGACTAGGTTTGGAATTGTCACAATATATTATTATCTAATTAACATATCCTCTTGCCTTCCCACTAGGGTCCCCATGGGGGTAGGGGTGTGTAGGTTGTACCTACACACCTACTTTCCGCCAGAGATATATTCTAAGTGCCAAGGTGACAGATGGCCATCTAATCCATCGCTGAAACTCAAGCCCGACTTACCGAAAGCCCGAATACATACGTCTTTTGCATATCTTCGCAAACATATGCTTGTTTGAGGATTCCTCTCGATGTTTTCCTTCACCCTAAAGCACGTGGTGTGACTAAATGTACTTAAGTTCAGAAAAACTCAATGGTACAGTCGGAATTCGAACTTGTAATGTTGGGTTGTAGGCAACTGTTCGAACCAGTCAGCCAACACGGCTACTTTATAATTATTTGAGAAAAAAACGTGATCAACATTATTGTTCATTAACTGCATCAACAAACTGACAACGTTTGTATTCATAATTCTACGGAATAAAGCAAAGAGTAAACATAAATGTCAGTACAAACACCAGTAGCAATATTTATAACTAGTAGAGTTGAGGACTACAAATTCATTCAATATGTATTATTGTTTTGTTAGAACAAACGTATTGCAAGTAAAACTAAACAAACAAACACCGAGTCAGTACATACATCAACGATGCATAGGCGAATGGCCTTGATATTTGCACGGATAATGCCAGATAAACTTTTCGCCAGTAAAGGGTAATACGTAGATACCTACATACCAATGATTAATACTGCGTACCTGTATCTTAAGGACCTCCGGACGACAAAAGCGTATTGACTCAGCTCTGGAATGCATTCTTAGATAACAGTTGTACAGTGTTCAGCTTATGTATCATTACTATGAGCCGGGGAATATAAATGTTTGTCGAACGATATTGAAGTCCAAACAAATATTCCCTTGGTTTAGTAGGAACCTAATGTGTCTTTGGTTGAAATGGTGATATCACCTGGCTTGGGTAAACTTTGGTTCAGAACGTTAAACCACGGAAAAAAGGAATGCAAGGAACAAGTAAAAAAATAAGTCCATTGGCCGAGCAGATAGAAAATAAATAATGCTGTAACTAGAAAAAATAAGAGCAAGTCAAAAAATCCAAATCAAAATCAAAATATTTTATTCAACGTAAGGGACACAGGTAACTCTTATTGAACCAAGCCATAATATCAACATATTACACAAATGCTTTGTTTATTATTATTGGGAATCATAGTATCAGTAAATTTACGGGACGATAAAGGTTAAGTGAAAACGACGGTGAAGTGGTAACGATGAAAGAAAAACATGAAAAATAATTTGCCCACCTTTGAGATACCAAGGGCCAGGACAGGAGAATCTTAATTTATAATGATATACATCATATCATCATCCCGCGTTCATCGTGGGGTAGACTGAATGAGTTGATCGTTCTTACAGGCCTTTCAAGCTTCACATCCATATTCATTAGCCTCTCCGAAGCTAAAACTATTCAAATTCGCAGTAATTTTTTTGTTTTCCCATAATTTTGCCAGTACTAGATCGATTACGTAGACAACCTGTTGGCTACTACTAAAATTAGATAACTGTCTTAGATAGACTTTCACTGATCGGCAGCTGGTTTCACTTTCCCCGGTGGTGCGGGCGGACCTCTAACTAATGAGACAATTCGATTCTTGCCCAACAATACATACAGCATTATATTAATTGAATAAAAATTTTACGTCTCAACACAAACGTGTTCTGTCCTTCTTACTGGTGTACGATGGCGACGGTCTATAGATCGTTAAAGGACGAACGGCAAATCGTCCAACTTAAAACTAATTTGCAAATCGAATACCTGCCGGATTCCTTTCTTTAAACCTTAATCCTTATTCCCCAAACCGGTCACGCAACATTGAAGCGGAATTTTGACGACACTCGGAAATTCAACACATGCTTCAGGATAAGGAATTGGGGTGTAATTTGCACATTATAATTAAGGTATAATTTGTATTAATGCAATATTCACATTTTCGTGGTGCCAATTCCAGACCGAGACGGTATCACATTTCTTCTACTTTTATTGGCGTTATGATACATTCAATATTTTAAATTTCAAATTCAGAGTTATTTTACTTGTTAGGTGCCCCCCAGTATTCCTTAGATGAGCGCTATCATAATTATCAACTGAGTCGAAATAAATAAATAAGCTAATTGTACTTACATACATACATATCATCACGCCAAGTCCCTAACGGGGTAGGCAGAGAGTATAGAGCGCCAGTTCTCTCTAGACTTACATACCTCTTTACCTCTAATTGTACTTAAACTAGCTAATAGCACTAATGTTTGTGAAATGAAAAGAACAAGCACCCATCGGCTATTTAGCACCATAATTCGCAACTGTACACGCATGAAAACATTGCTCCATTTCTCAGTCAAATTCTTACTGATTTAAATGAAATAGCGACCCAATAAATTGTAATTGTTGCCCCGCAGGCGGCACGGAAAAAGACCAAAATCTTTATTTTTTTTGTCATGTTATCTAACGCAAACATGCTAACAACTTTCGATGCAAATATCACGGCTTACGTATAAGACCATATTCAACTCAAAACTATCAATGTATATGCTACGTCTATATCTAATATAGAAATGATATACCCCAAATGATCACATTGGCTACGTAAGAGTCAAAACGTTCATAGTTCATTACATATTGGCACCAATTCAACTATGTTCGTTAGAATGTAATACGAAAGAATAGATGCTGAGAGATTTGTCTCGGTCATCATTGCGCGTTCTGCATGCGTGCAAACAAAAACTCCTTGCTATTGGTAAGGAAATTGGTAGACAATTAAGTAAGTCGAAACATGTATTACCATCAACTCCCTAGCTTTTTACCTAAAAATGTTTTGGCCCATGTTACCAGTTCCCGAATACTTACACGAAGCGACGACCATCTGATCATCGCAGACTTTTCTACGAAGAAATTATGTATCCTGTTCTTTTCTCAACTTACAGCCACACCACGGTGGCCAATTGAACATAATTGACAACCGTGTCTTACGTAGTATCACCGAAATAATCCTAAGGCGCAAATTCAAATAGATCGCTTAAATCGCAAAATTGATAGAGTTCGACGATAATAATAATTGAGACAACGACGAGCAATAATTGAGAATTTAGAAAATATGCTAGTTCTGTCTCTAGAACATTATTGTGCTTAATAGGATACATACTTATATTTTATCATATCAGTTGGTAACGATGAAAGAAACATATAATTTCCCTACGAAATAACACACATTTTTAGTCATTTTGGCACAAATTTTCGTTTTTCTTTATCGTCAACGAATCTCAAATTTCGGAATTCAACAAACATGTTCGTGAATTAATCTATACGCAATCGTGATCGGCGAGTTTCGATCCGGTATAAGAAATGGACAGCCGCAAGTAAGTAGGCTACGTCCGGTCTAGCTTCTAGATCATGATATCACTGACTTCTAACGTCGGTACCGGACGTACTATACATTGATTTTGTTCTTCTATTGCACAGTCTCGAATGACGAACAAGCAAAATCAGCCGATAGTCGTACAAAGGTAAAGAACGCTGATAATATTTCAGGTCAACAAAAAGTTTATGAAAATAAGCGCAACAAAAATGAGGTGAAATAAAAAATCTGCCGTGCACGCGCCGGCAGTGCGGGCGCAGGGCCAATGAACGGCGACAGGTGGTGCGCGACCAATCCCAGAGCTTCGATTTACACGACTCACAAAATTATGTTTCACATCCTCCTCTAAACCATCCTAAATGCAGTATACAAGAGTGAGACATAATGCAAAACAAGGATCACTCTTGCACTGGCTGTATTACGGTAATATCTGCTGTCTTTGTTTACTGATCAATCGAAAGGATTACTTAAATGCCTTTAGGGAACATGACATGATGAGCCAGAATACATCCACCGTGGTACGCGATACGTTCACTTACTCTCAATTTGGTTATTTGACAACCATTCGAGCAGGCAGCTTCGTCATCAAGTCAATGACTTCATGTAGATAATGACATATGCGTGTATTGTAATTCCATGGGGATATGCGTTCCAGGAGGCCGTCTCTACGGCGTCTAATGTCAGTCATTCATTAGCTGTAGTGCATTCCCTCGCATACAAATTGTCCTTCCTGTGTCGCTAAGCACTAAGCGAACTTTCTAACGTTTAGTCACAGTAACTTTACCATTAAACTTTACGCTATTATGGAGACAAAAATTTTAAGAATAAACAGATAACACCTAAACATAAATCATTTTATAACAAATTACGAGGAACATTCGTAAATAGGGCACAACCCAAATATAAGTTCCAGATTAATGTTAACAGATGCTCGTATACTGGTTGTCTAGCGATAAACGGCGCCAACATCGCTTGTTTTATTTACATCCCAAGGAAAAAATTGGCAAACCACCAAATCCTACGTTGCTAAATGAGTGTCCGTAACAATATCTCTAAATTTTAAAATCCTTATAGGTATGTGTAACAGGTTTGGGGTTAAGAAAAAAAAGAAAAATAATAAATGGGCATTAAAACATATGTTTCTTCGTGAAGTGAAACGGTTTAACAGATTGGTCCGAATCGATGTTTGTGATTACATTGATCGGCTTATCATCGTCGGTGATGGCATGTCATTCATCAGCACAGTACCGTAAGTCATTTGCTACATCGGATAAGATCGATTAGCCCACATAACACAGCTGTGGCAGTGTCGGCGGCATTGGTCGCTACTAGCTAACGCTAACATCTGGTTGTAAGCCGGCCTCGACACGGTTCTTTAATTCGCACCGTTCGCTCGGACCTAATTATACATATAAACCAGATACAATAGATACAGGAAGTGGACGAACAGTGAGGGAGGACATCGCGGAGATAGGAGACCGAGAAACTGGGAGGCTAGCCGAACCGGTCGAGGCAACGGGGCGCACAGTACTGTGCCTCAAGACATTATCTTAGCATGATCAATAGAAACAAACACGAATCTAAAACCTACCAACTCCTGTATACTTTGTAAATAATGTCCACGAATCACTAATGATTAGTTCTATGATAAAATAAAAACAAAACTAGTCATATAAACTGAACGTGACTGTAATGTCGGAGAAAAGTCGCCGAGCGGCAAATATTCAATGACTCAGTTGCCGTTATCGACGCGCTGGACGTGATTGGTTACGGTGATAAACTCATATAAAATTTGTTATGTACTGTTTATGTGTATAGAATAATGAAACCTAAGTAAAATTGCCGAAAGAAAAAATATTTCAATAGCTATAGCTTAATTAGTAGACTGGTAATTTTTAAGTATACTGATTGCATCAGCATCTCTAATAGAACTGTTTCCTGTTCGATTACATGGAAGTACCTGCTGATAATAAATCATAGTATTATTACCGATTTTGGAGCCGGTATATTGGGTATCACGCCAAGTTCTCATGAGGGTTTTAGTTTTGTCACATTGTGTCAGTTTATGTTTCGTACGTTCTACGACAGTTGGTTGGTACATACCTGTGTGAATTGTATGGAAATTTTGGAGTGGTCTTCCTGGTAGACTTTGCGTGATTTCCGCCGTTCGGTCATAAGTGTGCTGAGGCGGTCGAGGGCCTTAGACTCAAGAGCTTCGGCGTTGGCTTTGATGAGCCTGCTCGTGTTCTCCCACTCTTCGGTCATAGTCCGCCATGCTGACGCTATCACTGAGCCTGTGTAAGTGAACTAATGCTTTATTTTTATCAATAAATCTACACGTAGGTTTATGTAAGATTTTATTTGTCTCAATTTTGAAAGACTATCTATTAAGGAAGGAAAAGTATATAAGATTTGTTTTAACCTAAATTAAATATATCAGTTCTTTGTTTCTGTTATTCGTAGATAACTTCTGTTCTCAATATCCGTAAACCTATACCTTAACTTTACAAAGTTATCATGATGATCCTAGATTATTCACTACGTTCTTACAACAAGCAAGCAATATTTTTTAGTTTAGACGTAAAAGATTTCATAAGACAAAATATGGCCAAGTCAAAACAATGATTCTTGTAAACGGATCACTGTAATAAAAACTGAATGCAATTGGTGTCATATTATAACAATACAATTGTTAGCAATATTGTTTTAAAGTATAAATTAACTTAGAATTACTTATTCATATGAAGGTAGGCAGGCTCCCAATAATTTTTTTTGGTGATAGGAAATTTTCGTGCTAAAGAAAAAAATCAGTATAGATATTTTTACCAACAATAAATGTGGTGAGGAGTTTTAAAAAAGTTTATTAGAGATCCAACATGTAAATATTCGATAATGTAATAGCCTGTTTCGGTGTTAGTTTTTTTAATATATGGGATTGAAAGATTGAATCCAGGATTCGATCGATGCCACGGTTTACAACATAAAAATAACAAAATTATGCAAATCATTAACCAATTCACAAATCGGCGAAGATATAATGTAACATGATTATAGTCGACAAGAGAGGTAGGGCATAACGGGTTTCCCGTTCGAATTGGGAGCTGCTCGACTGGGGCAGGAACTCCACCTTATACAAGTCCGTAGCCAAATAACACATTTTTTTTGTGTTGTGTTCCTACGCGGTGTATAAGGTTTCCAGAAATGACCTCCTTGGGGAGGAGGGAGGATTGTTACATTGTGTTGGAAGCAGAGGGATTAAACCCATTATGCTGCCAACACACTGTAATTCTCCGAACACAGAGTGGCGACGCGCAAGTGATACTTCGGTATCGTGAGCGTAAATAGGCTACGGTAACCGTTTCCCATCAGGTGGGCCGTATGCTTGTTTGCCACTCTTGTTGTACAAAAAAAAAAAAGTCGGGTGTAAAAAGATTCCTGAAGCACTGGCTATGCGTGACCGATACCCCTGGTGTTACAAGTTTCCATAGGGTATGGTAACCGCTTCTTACCATCAGGCAGACGCGTGCTATGTATGTACATACATATTATAAGCGTTGAGATTCTTAATCATAATTGAGCTCTTGGACTTGCATCGACCAAGGAACCGACATCAGAGATGGAAAATAAATCAGAAATTCTTGTTAAGTAACTTTAAACTATCAATTATAAGAAAGCAGAGATCAAGTATATCTAAGTACCTTCATGGAGAAACTATGACTTTCATTCCTCATTACAAAGACTGAAAATACGACAGAACTTTTGCATTCCTTAATACCTACTTCTTACCGAATATCCGAACATCCGAATAATATCACAACACTCAACGAAATATCTACGTACCTTCATATGTTAAAATTAATATTCGCGCTAACAGTGTGGTTACAAAACAACTCTTTGTTCAGATGGCCCGTCTTAAACCTGAATTTAGTATGGATTAATTGTATGCATATTATCAAGCGACACGCGTAGGAAGTTGTTCATATGTTAACTCAGTTGTTAATTCCATGTTCATCCAAAAGTTATTATTTTCACAGAGTAGTAAACAATGTGTGTACCGTTAAGTTCCTCGCACTTGTCCATCTTCTGTCCCTGCGCGGCGGCCGCGGAAAGTGCGAGTGCGTACTCCCGGTCGCTCTTCATCTTGGCCTGCAGGCTCCGCTTCATGGCCTCCATGAGCCGTAGCTCAGCGTCCTGTCGCGCCAGCAGCGCCTCGTGCGCCGCGCGCCCCGCGCTCCCCGATACGTACCCCATCTTTACCTTACACAGCTTGCACTACAACCCACATCTCAACCACAAACACTGAACACACCATTCTCTGTTATCACCAACACCTAGTCTACGTCAGCTTCCAATAAAATTCAAATTTATTGGCAGCCACCACAGATTCGTTCTCGCCCCCCACTCCGCACTCGAAAAATAACGACGTTTTTTTTTTCTTAGTGCAAGCACTCGCCAACCTGACCGTAAAGGCTAAATAAAAACACTACAAAAAAAAACAGTTTCGATAAGTGTTAGCAACGAGCGATGGAGCGTGGTGGGCGCGCAAGGGACGGCACAAACACAAAACACGTCCGCACTGTGTAGGCGCACGACCTGAATGCCATCTATCGCGAGTTCATCACGTCTGGTCTGGCGCGGCGAATACCCAGTCAGCCAGCCAGTCACCCGAACCGTTCGCCGTCGCCACACTGCTAACACTTGCTTAGTAGGGACTACCTAATTGAGCGGCTTGATGAACTTAATTGGTACAATAGGCTCTCTATATCTCAGATATCCATGTAGTATTTATATTCAAGAGCATGCCACCCATGGTAGCTCTAGACAAAGAGCTTCTTTGTATAGAAGTCAAACAGAGGTGCCTATGGCCTTTCTCTAATAGACAACAAAGAATCAGATAATAATGAACTGAAGCTAACCTTGATGCGTTTTGTATCAAAAACTGATACGAATATGATAAGGAAAGACAATGCATTTGATGACGTAGAGAGAGTTGAAAGAGATGCAACAATTGAATTGAATTGAATGAAGGATGACAGTACTGCCAAAATGTATATGGTTGTATTTTTAAAATTTATGATGACAACTTATATAATATTACATTATTTGACTTAGCAAACGGTCGAAAGGGAGACAAAAACGCTAAGCGGGTCAGTCAAACCTGTTCAAGTAAGCAAACCAGAAACAGACGTCAGCTTATCTTGCGCTTTGTAATAAATTTTATAAGCTTTGCTTATTTCAAGATGTTAACTTACAGTTGTGCACTGAAGCATAGCCAGTGTGCTAGTCCACCAACAACTCTATGTACTTGGTCAACATAACCTAGATTTTATAACAACTTATGAAGCCTGAGAATTGTGTCCATCATTGATATTAGTAATGACTATTAAAAAACTTTATGATAATTATGAGAGGTAGGACATAACGGATTTCCCGTTCGAATTTAGAGCTGCCTGACTGGGGCAGAACTTCCACCCTATAGAAGTCCGTACCCAAAATAACATTTTTTTTTGTGTTCCTGCGTGGTCATTAAGGTTTCCAGTAATGAGCTCCTTGGGGAGGGAGAAGGATTGTTATATTGTGTTGGCAGCAGCGGGATTAGTCCCATTATGCTGCCAACATAGTATTACTCTCCGAACACAGAGTGGCAATACGCAAGTGATACTTCGGTATTGTGAGCGTAAATAGGCTACGGTAACCGTTTACTTTTCTTGTCACATCACATGGTGCCTATCTTGTTGTATAAAAAAAAAATTATAAACATAAATATATCCTTACGCCTTCCCATAAGGGTCCCCGAAGTGGTAGAAAGAGGTGTATAGGTAGTACACAAACACCCACAATCCGCCAGAGATATATTTTAGGTGCAAACGTGACAGATGGCGAGTCCATCGCCGTTACTCACGCACGTCTATACATACACCTTTGAATTGCTTATCAGATTTATGCAGGTTTCCTCTCGATGTTTTCTTTCACCGTAAAGCTCGTGGTGTAACTAACTACTGTACTTAAGTTCAGAAAAACTGATTGGTAGGTGCAGGCCGGGATTCGAACTTGCTATCTTCGTGTCGCAGGAAGCTCCTCAAACCACTCGGCCACCACGGCTCTTTATATGATGTCGAGTAATAATATTTTTACTATATTATTTCTAGTTTAAAAAGTAAGTACCTTTACATCGTAAAATCTACTGCTTTATAAATGGATGTGACGCCTCTATCGCCGGCTTGAAAGATGCTCGTGACTTTCGACTGTAACTCATTATAATATGGATATGTTATCATCGTTTGACTCAGTAACAGTGTGGGTATTATTTACACTTTTGTCTATCTCTTCAAGGACCCTTGTGGGAAATCGACAATCGGGAAAAGGATAGAGATACAATTTCAAAATCAAACCAGCCATTATTTCGATTGTAATAAGTTGGAACTGTTATATAATTAGGTAGGAATGGAAAAATATAGTAATGCGATCTTATCAAGTGCATAGGTGAATAATGCACACTTTTAAGTATATTTTTAATGTTAACTAATCCAAGTATATTGAATGGATCAAGACAAGGATGATAAGCGTATATATTTTATTATGTTGCCACTATCTTTGGGGAATATATATTGTGTGTTACACAAGTGTCAAGTATACAGTTTACAAGAACACAATAGCTTCGAAAAAAAAATTTTTTTTCAACCATCAGCTATTCGAAGTTTGAGTATTTTGGTGGGAACCAATCCCACCAAAATACTCAAACTTCGAATTTTATAAATATATTCATGTCATTGACACCAGTCCTTTCGTAGTAAACATAATTTTAAAGAGTAAGCTCTTCATTTATCAATTGCATTAAAATTATCAGTGTAACCCAAATTAAAGGTTATTCGACCTTATCTTAAAATTATAAATGAAGGACTGATTTATGTTAGTGTTATAAGATTATTAAGACAATTTTTCTATTATAATACTAGATTGATAAAAAAAACTATTATTATCTGGTATTACCAGCAGCAACTGTTTCTTTTTTTTTTCACCTGTATTGTAGTTATTTATTTTATCGAAGTTATTTGTTCTTTTAATACTTCTTCCTCTAGTCGTCACGCAGTCAACTTAGTCTACTCCCAAGTATTCATATATTTGACTATACTCATATATTGAATCAAGGACAGCACTGCCATGGTTTATAAAGCTTTCTAATAAATTTCAAATACAATGAACTCTCATCCTATATCATTATTATTAAGTGCAACAAAGAGTGATGTTCACGATCTTTGGAATTGTCAAAAATCTGTCCATTTGTCTGTGGTGAGAACGTAGGCTATCTGTCCTCAGTCAATGGCAACACTGACCCCAGCCTTGTAATATGGCCGCTACAGGTTAGTTCCATTAATTTTGTCACGTGAAAAATTAGAAAATTTGCATCTTTCTGTTGTTTTTTATCAATTTTCTATACGTAGTTTAGTTTGCATGCACCATAACTATATAATTCTTACGTTTATTACGCTTTACAATGTTATCTAATAATGCTAACGTGTCATCTTTTCCCGTCTGAGGACGTTTTGATTTACCGCGTGGCCACACTTGTAACTTTTAAAACCCTTAATTTCATTTAATATGTGACGCTGTTTTTTTCCATTTATTTTATCGATTTT
>JACCPG010000365.1:0-75831 GCA_016069955.1 Drepana arcuata
ATATTATAAAGAGGAAAGATTTGTATGTAAGTAGTTTGTCACGAATTGGCTCAAAAAGGTACTGGACCGATTTGAAAAATTATTTCACCATTGGAAAGCTACATTCACCCTGAGTGACATAGGCTATATTTTCGTTTGTAAAAAAAAAATATGTTCACCCGTGCGAAGCCGGGACGGACCGCTAGTTACAAATATTTTTAATCCGTTTGTTCAAAAAATGTCACAATAGATTTTCAAAAACGAGAATCCGAAAGTGTTTGGATACACAGATAATATGAAGTCCGAGTGACACATACATACATATCATCACGCCGAGTCCTTCACGGAGTTGGCGGAGGAAGAAGAGTGCCAGTTCTCTCTAGACTTACAGACCTTATATATAATTACAATAATTTTACTATTACAATATCCACATACACTTTACACAAGGAAAACATCGTTACAGAGGAAACCTGCATACGTCCGAGAAGAAATTCAAAAGGCGTATGTATAGTCGTGCTTGAGTAACGGCGATGGACTCGCCATCTGTCACGTTGGCACCTAATATACCTCTGGCGGAAATTGGGTGTGTGGGTATTACCTATACACCTCTGCCTACCCCTTCGGGGACCCTTGTGGGAAGGCGGGAGGATATATTATTTTTATTATATAATATCCACTCGGCCGCCACGGCATGTAGTTACATGCAACACGAAAATTGCAATTTCGAATCCCGACTATACCAAAGAGTTTTTCTGAACCTAAGCACAGTGATTAGCCACACTACTAGTTTTACGATAAAGGAAAATATGGAATGAAAAGCTGCATTCGTTTGAAAAGAAATACCAAGTCGTATGTATAGTCGTGCTTGAGTAACCATCCAACACTTTGGCACCTAAAATATATATCCGGTGTAATGTGGGTGCCCGAGAACTACCTACACACCTCTGCCTACTCCTTCGGGGACTATTACCGGAAAGCGTGAAGATAGCACATAGTAAGGCCCGTGATTGTAGTACGAAAATGTAAGCAAGCAATGCAGTATCATTATGCAACTTGGCATGCCTCCAACTCGGCTCTAATGAAATTGCACAACTGCCATTCGGGCTGTACGAAGGCGTACATTGGCTTTGTTTGTCAGAAACCACCCTGGGTCGATAGAATTGAAAAATATAATTATTTTGAAGACAGTTCGAGAAGTTTATAACATATCTCCAGACCAGCCCATGTCCCTTGCTCGCGATCCAGCAACGCCCTAAGCCGAGGTCGGTACCCCACAGGTGGTTACCTTAGCTGTGTTGCTTAGCACTAAAGTGCCTGGCTGGATGCCTAGGTCTCGCCATTGACCGGTTAAGTAGCAAAGGTTCCGGGAAGTCACGCTACGAGACAACACAAAAAAAAACTTTTCACGACCGTCTCTACATATCCACTGGAGAAATATTTAAAGACCCAACGTGACATGTATCACGTTGTCTACTGCTGTTTCTCAAGCACGACTACACATACACCTTTTTTCTTCTACGTAAAGATCGTGTAGCTGAACACTGTACTTAAGTTTAGACAAACTCATTGGTACGACAGGGGTTCAATTTCTCGAACCACTCGACCACCACCTATACACCACAGTATAGTTTGTTTATTTCATTCATTTTATAATAAATATACAGTCTTCTATAAATCTGATACCAGAATCTCACTGCAGGACTCTTGGTGAAATAATAATAATAATAAATACCGTAGGACATTTCCACACAAATGAACCTAGTCCCAAATTAAGCAAAGCTTGTGTTATGGTAACTAGACAACGATATATTCACTTATATAGATAGATATATACTTAAATACATAGGAAATCCAAGACTAGGGTACAAATACTCGTGTTCATCACACAAATATCTGCCCTCAGCGGGAATCGAACCCGCGACCTCTAGTTTCACAGTCAGGAGCTCTAGCCACCAGACCAGACGGCCGTCAGTGTATTTACAACAGTAACGGATTCATTGAGAGGATCTACAAATCCTTCGGTGTACCATATTGACCTTATACAGCCTCGCCCAACTCGCCTAATCCCTACATGGAAATGGGTATGTTCACACGTGTTATTAGAACCTTACCTGACTGAACACGAAAACCCTTTGAAATTGAATATATTTCCAGATTGGATTGTGGTTTCGGTGCCTCTTCTAATAGATTGAATTCGAAAATGTTGTTACATTACTTCGTCATATCTCTTGACGAATTCCAAGTAAATCCTCCCATTTGTTTCTGTCCAGCGCAATCTCATTGACCTTAAGACTTGATGTACATTATATAAAAAATTATGTTTGTATGTTGGTCCTCTACGCGTTCTAAATGAGAAATGACATTGGATAGTGTTCTATAGACGCTTGGGAAAATTCCTCGCCCGAAAGGAAAAGTAAGAATTCGGAAAATTGCATGGCATTGGAAAGGATTTCGAATTCAGGTAATAAGTTAAGAGTACAGTATAGTACGTCATAAGAGACATCTTTTCTTTGATTTATCACGATGTATGATATCATAAGCTTCCTCCCTCTCTCCCTCTTCTTCCCATACCTGACCTATGGCAGACTCTTCTTCGATATGACACATAAAATATGTCGATCTTTGTCGACCTTTTCCTGTCTTACCTTCTACCTTTCCTTCTAAGATATATTTGAAGATCATCGTTTCATATAAGTTGGGGTATTGTTAAGCTTGACGACGCCCCGAAGTACTAGACTAAGGTGTTACACCCACATTTTGCTGGATATATTTACATGTACCTCAGACACGAGTTTTCAGATCTTTGATTTTCTCCACAAATTTTTGCTTTCCACGTAAAAGCTCCTTATGTGACGAATAATGTTACTTAATTTCAGTGTTTCCAGGAATCGCAACTATTGCCTAATCAACTTGTTTCACACAAATCCATGACACACTTATCAAATTGGTTTTTGTAGCGCTATCACTGTGACCATTCTTTTGTTTTTTTTTTATTAAGTCTAGTTTGGTAACCGTGGCTTTTTGACAAATAATTGTATAAATACCTTTACTTCATGCATTTTACATTTGGGGATGCAGTCAAATAGCAAGTAAATTACCCCTTTCTGATTTATTAATAAAGGCTAAATATATATTTGACTGAAAGTGGGTGTACCTATACACCTCTGCCTACCCCTTCGGGGACATTGTGGAAAGGCGTGATGATATATTATTATTTATAATAAAGGCACTGGATACAATTTGTTATATCTAAAATTGTGGTAGAAAAACGTGCTTGGATTCCAAACTATAAGCATAACTTCATGCCATAGAAGATATATTCACTGTACTTAGTTCAGACCAACCATTGTTTGGCATCAAACTTGCAATCTTTGTGTTGTATGTATAAATATGTAAAAATATGTATAAATATAGTATGAATAATAATCTTATTACAAACCATATATAAAGAATGGTTACTTCAGGAGGCAAGGTGAAAGATTTCTTGATATTACACTACTTCAATGTCAAATGTATAGTTGCATAAAGAATACAGCGTGATCATGACCCTTTTCTACCTAATGCGGTATTTGGGTACAACGATAACACACGAATCTATATATATAGGAGATCCCATTTGTGAACTCACTCATCATGAAATCTCAGGAACTATAAGGCCGATTGACTTGAAATTTGGTAGGAGTATTCCTTACGCGGTGTAAAGGTCAGCTAACAACGGATTTCATGAAACTCAACTTTTTATGAAATAATAAAAAAAACGTTTTTAACTACTGCTTCCATAAGGGGAAGCAATAGTTGAAAAACGTGTTTTTTTTTTACTTTTTCACCCGGGTGAAGCTGGGCGGGACAGCTAGTACATTCATATATCATCTCTCCGAATCTCTCAGTCTTCAATTCTCCACAAATATGCCCCATCCGAATATAAGCTAAGCTATAGATAAGCGCAGGTATAGGCAGAGGTGTGTCAATCCCCTCTCTACTACATAACATAAATACCTTTGAAGATCCTTTCCCACTGAGCTTAATGCCCTCTTGGAGTCCAGATTTGACTGGGATGTGCTCAGACTATCATGTCGGCATGTCTGGAGTATTACGAGATGAGTGTATGAATGAGGTTCATACTATTGTTTGCTTACTAGTAACTTTATGTACTAACTTCGTTATGTATAAATAAATAAGTAAGACGTTCAAGACAAGTCAAATTTACGCACGAATTAAATCCATGACTTCGCAGCCAGGAGTCTAAGCAGCCACGTGGTAGAAAAAAGCATACTATTTGTTGTCTCCAATAAACTTCTGGAAAATACCTGAAGGTTGGTAACCCTACTAGGGGAAGTTTCGGCCCGTTGCATATAGTGACTAGCTAACGATAAGCTATCGTTATAACACGACCCAAATAGTATGGGCGTGTGAATAAATATTTCATGACCGGTGATTATGTGATGCGACAATACGAATGTGTGTCGATGAAGAGGCAGGAAAAGATCACGTTCTAAAAACCTAGATCAAAATGATCGGTCATCCAATGCGTCAAGAGTACTGGCGAGCATGTATGAAGCGGCGCAAGACTGTAAGACTAAAGAGAATGGCAAGCATGTATGAAGCGTAAGACTAGAGCGAACTGGTGCTATAGACTCGCTTTGATATATATTTGTGTAAAACCGTTTAAAAAAATCTAATCAAAATCAAAATATTTTATTCAACGTAAGGGACACAGGAAACACTTATTGAACGTCACATATTTAATATAAACTAAAGTTACCACTGTTTCCAAGAAAAAATACCTGCCAGGAGAAGAAACCGCGAAACAAACCCCGGTATGCTTTTTTAACATTTGTTCCCTTTTACGTAGGGGTAGGAAAGATTAAACTACATATATAAACTCTGTACAAGAGGAGCAATTCATTGCCATGCATGGCCATCATTAAAATAATCTGATGTTTTATAATAAGCCTTTTGTTTAAAGAATAAGAAGTGTTTTAGAATTATTTGATTAAGGTTTCACTGGCACGCACCATTGTACAACGTTTGATTTAAATTGACATTGCCCGACTAGAGGACGATCTCTACTATATAGAAGATTGCAGCCAATTATCACATTCTTGCATTCGATACCCCCCACATAGCCTTCTTTAGGCTATACGTATATCATTATGCTGCTACCCAATGAAGCAAACAGTCAAATTAATCAAATTAATAGTCAAATTAAATGAATCGCGAGGAACATCTACAAGTTATATTCTCACTCACACACGCACACACAACACACACACACGCACGCACGCACGCACATACACATACTTACCCTTAAATTATAAGAGAGCATATCACTTACCTTGAACTCTTATGGAATTTAATATTTTTATATTATTGCGAAGAGTAGGGTCTCTTAACACAGGATTTGTTTGCTTAAAAGGAGTCTCTAGCCACTAATTAAGATTTCATCTTTACCGCAATAAAATACTATAATAATAATAATAATAATAAATACCTGGGATTATATTATACCTATTATTATTATTATTCTCGCCTACGAGGCGTGTCTTTTGTGTAATCTAAAAAAGTAACGGAGATCGTTTTCGAGGTGTCTTTAAGCTATTCGATTGCCCCAATTCGGGCTAATAATCGCTTATAAGGACGGACTCTACGCCATTACATTCACCCCAAAGCTGAGAGGCTTTTATTTATAACCCTTCCGTTGCCACTGGCTATTGTAGCGCCCCCTGGGATTTGTTAGACGGTGTAAAGTGTTTCCGTTAGAACGCCTGAGCAGTTTTGGTATTTTATAACGATATTTTTTGTACCTTTGGGTTGATTGCTTTAACTAAAAAAATATTAACACATTAGCCTGTACATTTATTCTGAACGTAATCTTTAATTTTGTTCAACGGTTGCTGTAAATATAGCATTTTTTATCATTTCATGTATATAAATACAAATATATCCTCACGCCTACCCATAAGTGGCGCCGAAAGGGTAAGCAGAGGTGTATAGGTAGTACCCGGACATCCACTTTCCGCCAGAGACATATTTTACATGCAAACGTGACAGATGGCGAGTCCATCGCCGTTACTCAAGCACGATTGAAATAAGCCTTTGAATTGCTTCTCAGACGTATGCAGGTTTTCTCTCGATGATTTCCTTCACCGTAAGGCTCGTTATGTGAAAGAACCTCAGCGTACGTACGTCCTTACAAAACAATAAATAAATACTATACTTATATTAAACCTGAATTAATCCTAAATTGACTAGTTACATTATGTAAATAGCCACTACCCATTACTCTACTTGGCAATTATTTGGCCAACCATATTGTGCCAAGAACTCGTCAAACATTGGCCGTGTGCCAACTCAGCCACATGGCTCTGAAGGAATAGACCCTACATTACAGACTCGTAATTAGCGTTTAATATAACACGAAACTGAGACGTATGCGTGTGCAAAGCATTGGATCGTATAACCGACTTAACAAAAGGAAGCTATCAGTTCGACTGTACTTTTTTTTTCTTTTATTTAGACAATGATTATTATTATATCGCAGAAGGATCAAAGCAACATTCCTCTTGTAGCATAGGAACTCCAATAAAACGTTATTCCAACGTTCAATTGAATGCATGCATAATTTTGAAGAAAATTTGTAATTTCTTTGAGGTCTTGATACGGAACATATTAACGTTTTGAGTAATTTTCAACCTTATTACATGCCTTCTTACTAGCAAACTCGTTTGACAACTTACGGCATGTTCTAAAATTGTCCATTGAACCTAAGTGGGATGAGATCGCGATTTAATATGTCTCTTAAACGAACGCTTGACGAAAGTTCACGTATGAAAACCTCCCTTGTTAAACTGAAAATTTCGTGTCGCCTCCAAACTCTACAGTGAAATGAGTGTTTTATTTCCAAAGTAACAAAGTAGATTTTACCTTGTCGTTTTACGGAATGTTGGAGGCTTTGTATGCTGCTGGAAAAGGCTTGAAAAGAAAAGGTATCTTTTTGTTTTTACGTTAAAGACATGACTAAAGTAGCTTTTAATTTAATTGAAGTGAAGAATGTATTATTAAGAATAAAATATATCCTCCCACCCTCACAAGGGTCCCCGAAAGGGTAGGCAGAGGTGTACAGGTAATACACACACACACTTTCCGCCAGAGATATATTTTAGGTGCCAACGTGATAGATGGAGATTCCATCGCCGTTACTCAAGCACGCCTATACATACGCCTTTGAATTGCTTCTCAGACGTATGCAGGTTTTACGCGATGTTTTCCTTCACCGTAAAGTTTGTGATGTGACCAATCACTGTACTTCACCTGCCCACACTCCAATAGTAGATTTTATTAATTCAAACAATTGTGACATTTTTTACGATAAAACGGTTACGGTTTTATAAAAGCGATACAAAAGCGCTAATTTTTTACATGAAGGTTTCTATCAGACGCCCTGACAGCTGGCCTTAATCGGTTTGACCTCAAGCGAGGCCAGCCAGGGTAGCTGTGGAATCTATGGAGGTTATCTTCTGGTTTGAGCATAAAGACCCTTTGTGACGTCAAAGTGTTGAAAGATTGCCAAATTTAATTTAAATGCTGCTTACACAAATACCACACGAGTGACGTGTTCGTCCTTTAATTTAAAAAAATAGTTTTTCATCTTTATAATTTTTTTTTAATTATGTTCCCTCCTGCCTTCCCACAAGGGTCCCCGAAGGGCTAGGCAGAGGTGTATAGGTACACACACACCCACTTTCCGCCAGAGGTATATTTTAGGTGACGTGACAGAAGGCGAGTAACTTGACTTATTAAATGTCAAGTAATTTAAATTAACTCGACTTATTGCTTCGAAACGCTATGACGTGATAATTTGGCACTTAATTATTTCAATTTTAACATTTATATGATGTAGATGACTGATTAAATTTTAAATTAGCTTTGTAATGGTCCAAAAATTAGTTTTATCTGATAAATTAATAGTTAACACAATTACATACATACATACATATCATCACGCCAAGTCCCTAACGGGGTAGGCAGAGAGTATAGAGCGCCAGTTCTCTCCAGACTTACATACCTCTTTCGCTTCGTCCACATTCATCAGTCTCTTCACACATGCTCGTCGGTTTCGAGTACTCTTAACGTTCCCGTCCTTCAGAGTCCGATCTATTTGATCCAGGTAGTTGGAACGTGGCCTTCCTCTGCCTCTTCTTGCACACACTTTTGCTTTGTATATCTGTTTCGTCAATCTTTCTTCACTCATCCTTTCTATGTGTCCAAACCTGTACTTGTAACACAATTAATGAGATGGAATTACGTTAAAAATGTAATACGCTTATTAAATACGACTAAGATCCCATGTGCCTAAGCTAAATTACAAAGACCTACACGCCTTCCCACAAGGGTCCCTAAAGGGGTAGGCAGGGGTAGGTAGGGGTAATAGTAGTAGTAAGGTTTAATACAACATCCTTCTTACGTGTGAGATTTTTGTCAAGTTTTGACAACGTGACAGATGGCGAGTGCGGTATAACGTTTTTGTATTCCGTGTGGCGAGTCCTTTGCCATTTGTCAGGCACAATTAAATGTACATACACGTCTTTGAATTTTATCTCAAACGTATGCAGGTGTCCTCTCTATATTTTCCTTCAACGTAAACCCCGTGATGTTATAATTCACTCTACATAAGTTTGGAAAATCTCATGGTACAGTCGGGATTCCAACGGCTACTCAAACCTATGCCATAACGGCTCAAGGTAAAAACCATTAATAATAATATAATATATCCTCACGCCTTCCCACAAGGGTCCCCGAAGGGGTAGGCAGAGGTGTATAGGTAATACCCACACACCCACTTTCCGCCAGAGGTATATTAGGTGCCAACGTGACAGATGGCGAGTCCATCGCCGTTACTCAAGCACGACTATACATACGCCTTTGAATTCTTCTCAGACGTATGCAGGTTTCCTCTCGATGTTTTCCTTCACCGTAAAGCTCGTGGTGTGACTAATCACTGTACTTAAGTTCAGAAAAAACTCATTGGTACAGTCGGGATTCGAACTTGCGACCTTTGCGTCGCAGGCATCTGCTCGAACCAATCGGCCACCACGGCTTTCAACCATTAATAATATAAAAAAAATTTAGTACTTGGTACATATAATCTAACCTCGCTGTAAATAAATGGTGTCAACAATTTCAAGGCCAACATGATACGAGAAAGTTAAAAAAGAAAGGATGAGTGAAGAAAGATTGACGAAACAGATATACAAAGCGAAAGTTTGTGCAAGAAGAGCAGAGGAAGACCACGGAGGACGGGAACCTCAAGAGGCATGTATGAAGGGACTGATGAATGTGTACGAATCGAAAGAGGTATTTAAGTCTAAAGATAATCCGTGCTCTACCCCCTCAGCCTACCTCGTTAGGGATTCGGCGCGATGATATATAAGACTAGGTATATATTTGTTTTAAGATATTGTTACGTCTAAAAATCCCTTTTTTATACACAGAAATAAGAAATTGAATTAAATTAAACAAAAGAAAACTTGCCAAGGCCACAGCTGCGTCCTCAATCGGACACTGCCGAGTCCCGTCGAAGCCTACTTCCGCTCACCACGTCACTTCCGCCCAACCACTTCGCTAACACTAGAGACAAAGGTTTTGTTTTATTGTTTAAACTTTTGATTGGGGGGCAGGATTATTGTAACAAAATTAAGTACTAGGTATGGTAAAACATATTTTTTTGTGGTACTATTATCGGACGCTCGAGGACGGGAACGTCAAGAGTACTCGAAACCGACGAGCATCTATGAAGAGACTGATGAATGTGGACGAAACAAAAGAGGCATGTAAGTTTAGAGAGAACCGGCGCTCTATACTCTCTGCCTACGCCGTAGGGACTACGTAGGGACTGAGCATGATGATGTGCATGTATGTATTATTGAGCTATCATGGCTGGTAGTAGCAACAGTTGTTGGAGTCACCTCAAGCAACGGTCGATTCCGTAAATTATTATTTTTTTAAATTGCTTAGCAATTGTTTGGTTTATTTCTAGTCTTTCATGGTTTAACAAAAATATCAATTTGGCGCGATTGCCTCTCACAAAAATAATAGCAATTTTATTTGCTTTGTACAATTGTTCGCTCACGTACACAGGCGCTTGAAAATATTTTTATTTTCTCTAGAAACAATTTAACAAGGACACGTAAAAAACAATTAATCAGCAAATAGTTAATTGAGAGTGTAAGCGCTTTGTATAAAATAAAATACATTAATAATATATATGTAACATATATATTTGAGTTTGTCATAAAAATAAATTATATTTCCTAAAATGTCAAGATGAAAAGAGACAGATTATATGCGCTGGGGTATCACGTTCTCTTCCTCTTCAGATACAAATCTGCTCCTGCCCGCGTAATCACACAATTTTAAAGGAACATAGTTTATCAACATTTAACAAGAAAACTTTTGCTTTGTGGACTATCAATAACGTTTCACTTTTTGATTGAAACCCTTGAAAATTATTAAAGCGCTTCATAAAATATAGAATTACACGCAAAAAACTATGCAACAGAGACATTGCAATCAAGTTGCTGCCTCACATAAATTGTTTACCTGTTTACATTTACAACAAACAAAAAGTCTGAGCAAATATGCTCGGGTAGCTGTCCACAACACATTTGCGCGTTGCCACTCTGTGTTCGGAGAGTTATAATAATGTGTTTAATCCCTCTACTTCCAACACAATGTAACAATCCTCCCCCCTCCCTAAGGAGCTCATTACTGGTAACCTTATTAATCGCGTAGGAACACAACACAATAAATTGTGTTATTTGGCTACGGCCTTTTATAAGGTGGAGGTCCTGCCCCAGTCGGGCAGCTCCAAATTCGAAAGGGAAACCTGCCCTACCTCTCTTAAAGTGTGTCGATGAAGAGGCAGACGTTCCAACTACATACATCAAATCAATCGGCCCAAAGATTGAAGGGATATGGAGAGCCCAGAGGATATGAAGACACTGACATGGTTTTATATCGGACAGTAAGCCATTGTATCTATATGGAACTGTGTTTTAAGGTACGTTTGTTTCTTTCCAGAAAAGGGAATGTACCTGGGGTCACCGTGCGAGGTCTCCTGCAACCCTCAACTACTGCACGTGTTCTGCGACCCCATCTCGGGCTCATGCCAATGCGACCCCAAGCACCCTGTTGCCCTTGGCGTCAACAAGGGGTGCGCTAAGCGTATGTACAGCAGTTGAACCCTTTTCTCTAACTCTATATAGAAAATATATCTGTATCATATTTTTTAAGACATTACGTTGATTTATTACGGCTTCGCGTGGCGAGTCGGTCGCCGTTTCATAAGCACGACTATACATAATCAATACCTTCACGCCTTCCCATAAGGGTCCCCGAAGGGGTAGGCAGAGGTGTGAGGTAGTACCCACACACCCACTATTCGCCGGAGATACATTTCTCAAGCTTGACTATACGTCTTTGAATTTCTTCTCAAACGTATGCAGGTTTCCTCTCGATGTTTTCAATCACCGTCAAACTGTTAGTGAGACTAATCCCTGTATCTTAATTTAAAAAAAGATACATAATAGGTTCAGTCGGGACTTGCTCTTGCAATCTTTGTGTTGTCTGTTGTTGTCTGCCACCGGAGCTCTGATAATTTGTATGTAGTAATATTCGCTAAATTTGTTCTTCAGCTAAAAAGCTCGGCGAGCAGTGTTTCTACCGGCAAACTTGCCAGGCGTTTGACACACACGCGTCGTGCGTCCAAGTCAACCACAATGCTTACTGCCAGTGCGACCCTGGCTACCACAGCACCAGTCACACGCGGCCGACCCAAAGGGTCTTCTGTACCGAAGGTAAGAGAAGAAAACATCTGAGATTCCATGATAAGTTTGATCCAGAGCAGAAATATTGTACACATTTTATTTCAATCGCGTAAATTCTGTTTTCATTAGTAGTTTTAATTTTATTGGTATAAAACATGTTAATCCAGCTAATAATCTACCTTTGTATCAAATAAATGCAAATCCGTTCAGTCGTTCTAGCGTGATTGATGAACAAACACCCTCACAAAATTTCGCATCTATACCTTGTAGGATATTCTTACCAGTCACATCCCTAGGGGATGATATGTCACACGGTATTTTGTGTTGCAAATAGATAAATAGCCGTTCTCAATAAACTGGATCAAATGCAACAAGTTGTTTTTTACATCGGATTATTAGACTCTAGCCTATTTATTATACACTAGCTGTCCCGCCCAGCTTCACACCCGATACACGATCGCAGCTCCACCTATCGGGTCCAATTGTGAATATAAACCATTCTCGAATTCACCTGAAGACAAACAGAAAATTTCATTAAAGTCGGTCCAGCCATTTACGATCCTATAGAGGACATACAGACAAACATTCATTTTTAAAATAATATATCCTCACGCCTTCCCACAAGGGTCCCCGAAGGGGTAGTAAGAGGTGTATAGGTAATACCCACACAACCAATTTCCGCCAGAGGTATATTAGGTGCCAACGTGACAGAAGGCGAGTCCATCACCGTTACTCAAGCACGACTATACATACGCCTTTGAATTTCTTCTCAGACGTATGCAGGTTTCCTCTCGATGTTTTTCTTCACCGTAAAGCTCGTGGTGTGACTAATCACTGTACTTAAGTTCAGAAAAAACTCATTGGTACAGTCGGGATTCGAACTTGCGACCTTTGCGTCGCAGGCAACTGCTCGAACCACTCGGCCACCACGGCTTCAATTCATTTTTATATATATGTATATAGATATAACAAATAGGTAACCTACCTATAAATTATAGGTACTATATGCACAAACATACGAAAGGAGAACGTGATAACATCACTACGTCAGTCTAAATCGCACTGGAACACATATGTTAAATATTGGTATATTTGTGTGTAGACCTGGTGTTGCTGACGGCCGACATGCCGACCCTGCTCGGCGTGGCTTCGGGCATCTTCGTGCTGGCTGGCCTCCTGTGCATGGTGCTGCACTTGTACACGAGGGCGCGCTACCACCCCACACACCTCGCCGACGCGAGACTCACCCCGCCCTGCCTCTACTCGCTCAATGATACGGGTATATAGCTACACTATAGGTCAAAAAAAAAAAATCAAAAAAAATAAAAATCTTTTTATTTCACATAGGCCCAGGTGGGCACTTATAAAACGTCGAAAAAGAAGCACGGTTCGGGTTGGTCGCTTCCATGGAGAAGAACCGGCAAGAAACTCCATGGTTACTCTTTTCAAATCATTAGGCATATACAACAATAATATTTTTTCGTTACAGCAATAGTACCCAAGTATGGGGGAACAACGTAGGCCCGACAATAGGTCGCTGCTTACTATACAAAGCATACATGAAACAAGATATTTATAACAATGTTAGCAAGATCTAAGAATCTACAAAGCCTACAATGTTCTCACATTCACAAATTAAACAAGTGACACAAATATTGTCATCAGTACCGTAACTAATTCTGGTCAAGATATTGAATAAATTAAAATAAAAAAAAGTAAAATTATTATTGTAAAAAAAACCCCGAAATGAGAAAAGAAAAGATTCAGAATGGTTAGAGACATCCACAAATTTGTGCCGTTTATGAGCTACCAAGGAAGCCGCATGCGCAGAAGGAACTAGAGCCAGACTTCTTTATCTTCAACGTAGTCCTGGATTTTATAATATGCTTTTTTAATCAGAACACGTTTGATAACGTTTTTGAACTTTACATCGGTCAGTTCTATAACTGACTTTGGCAGCTTGTTGTAAAAGCGTATACTATTTATAATAAAAGAATTGCTCGTTTTTGTTAATCTATATTTCGGGATTACAATATCAATTTCTCCTCATGTCCTCGCGCATTCCCACAAAAGTCCACGAATGGGTAGGCAGAGGTGTATAGGTAGAACCCACACACCCACTTTCCGCCAGAGATATATTTTAGGTGCCAACGTGACAGATGGCGAATCCATCGCCGTTACTCAAGCACGACTATACATACGCCTTTGAATTGCTTCTCAGATGTATGCAGGTTTCCTCTCGATGTTTTCCTTCACCGTAAAGCTCTTGGTGTGACTAATCACTGTTACATAACTTCAGAAAAACTCATTGGTACAGTCGGGATCACAACTTACGATCTTTGTGTCGCAGGCAACTACTCGAACCACTAGGACACCACAGCTCTTTACACTATATTTAAAACTAGTTAACCCGCCCAGCTTCGCTTGGGTGAAGAAATAAAAGCCACGGAGCCAGTGGCGTACTACAGTGGTATACTCTCCATCTACCCCGTTAGGGGCTCGGCTTGATGATGTTTAAGGCTTTAAGTCATGGTGTAGTCAAATGTGACATCCATAAATCTCTTTCGCACTCATAAATTCTGTATAGCACTTCTTGATAGGCCGTCATTAAGTGTGTGTAGGGCGGAATATTGAGGAATGTGTCTGGTGACAGGAGGCACGATGAGCGCGACCCGAGCGTCCTCGCGGGCGTCGTCCCGGTCGGGCTGCACTTCGGGCACCCTGGAGCTGGAGTCGGTGGGGTCGCGGCGGGCGTCGCGGCGCGGCGGCGGCGGCGTGGCGGTGTCGGCCTCGCGCGCAGGTGCGGCGCGGACGGCGGCCATCTTGCTAATCTCGCGCCACCTGAAGGCCGTAAGGCGGGAAGGCGGCGCGCACCCGCCAAAGTGCGCCGCCAAAGGTGATCCGGATAATGTATGCAGCGCGCTCCCATCATCTGCACGTCTCGGTGTCACGCGCCTATGCTCCGCGACTGGCTCAGCTCCTCGAATGCTGATTCTAATTCAATAAATATCTTAGGGTTTGAAAGGGTTGAAATAGTGAACGAGTAAAATGCTCCTTTAAACATTTTAAGTAGACCCTTCAGCACCATGAGTCAAGACACACGTAAATGCGTACTATCTCCCGAAGCAAACTGTGATTACGTATTTTGTTAAAAACCACTCATTGGCCTGTTATTATACATACCAAATAGTTGACACAAGGCTTGGATGAAACCATTATTTTATTCATTATTAATTCTTTATGTTTACCTCCTCCAAAATTGTCCACTTAGTTGATAAAATAAACCGTCGTACATTCCTAGACTATCCGCAATCCACATTAACCTGAAGATCGCAATACAATACTTGGGACATTATAGGAGCTATCTGGGTAAACAAGACAGTATTATCAGTTCATTGACCGGCATTCGAGGAGCGCGGTCGCGGAGCTGCATGAGTTGCGTTGACGTCGCCCGTGTCCGTTAGATGTTCGTGTGTTGGTGTTAGCGGCCCGGTGTTCGCGACTACACCACTTTGATGTTGATCCAAATATGCCACGTCTCACACACAAACATAATCATTATCTGCCACTGCTGGTATGTCCAGCAGTGGCAGATAATGATTATGTTCTCCTCCTCCTCCCTTAATGAGCGCCACACAGTATTTATACGTTATCGTTGAGAAGGTAACTGTTCTATTGAGGCCTCAAAGTTAATAAATTTAATAATATCATTCCGGTGAATTTTTCACGGGCAGGGAGAGTAGAGCGCCAAATCTCTTTAAGATTGCAAACCACGCACTCCGGCTTCTAATGCCCTAGTCGTGACGACTAGGTCGAATTATGTCCCCACGATACTAGTTAGAACTTCAGCCCGTATAACGTAAAATGATGCAGCAATAAAAATAATCAAAGTGACTCCAAGTACCAACTACCATCACAAAACTTATACATAAACAATTTAGGTACTTACCTAGTATTTGTGAGCCATTGCCCATTGGTTGACAGAACCGGAAAGCGGCTTAAAATACATACATACATCCTCACGCCTTCCCATAAGGGTCCCCGAAGGAGTAGGTAGAGGTGTATAGGTAATACGCACACGGTTGTAGGTGCCGACGTGACAGATGGCGAGCCATCGCCGTTACTCAAACACGACTATACATACGACTTAGAATTTCTTTTCAGACATATGCAGGTTTCCCATGGATGTTTTCCTTTACCGTAAAGCTCGTGGTGCGACTAATCACTGTACTTAAGAACAGAAAAACTCATTGGTACAGTCGGGAGTCGAACTTGCAATCTTTGGGTCGCAGGCAACTACTCGAACCACACGGCCACCACGGCTCCCTATTAAATACGACCCAAATGGGTACGACCCAAATGGGGTCCTTCACCATTCATGATAAGTATTTTTATGTTAATATTTTTTTTCATAACTAGCCCATAACGGAATCCATAAATCGAGACATCGTCATTAGTACTAGGGCCATACCAAAGCGTGATGTTGCCATCATTATTCAAAAATGGAAAGCGAGATGTGACGTCTTTGATCCCATTTGCACTATTCATAAATGATGGCATTACCACGCCCTGGCAACACTCATGGTTTAAGATCCCGTACCACGTGGCATATTTTGGGATACATCGCGTTAGTACCTGTGTAAGTACGCTTGATGTGAAGCTTTCCGTGGATGGCTTCGTGGTGGTAGTCGCGCGGTGCTCAGGGGCGCAAGCAAGATGGCCATTGTCCTCCTTCTCTCTCACACGCCTAGTAGAACACGAAACTGAAGGTGCCATGCAATGCCAAGCTAAAGGCATTATGTTAAGGTCTCATTTCAAGTACGTATACATTTCTTGTTACATAGTTATGTTGATAGTATGTACAGAGGAAACATGTGATCGTTGGGAATCTCGGGTCGACATCAGTACAATGAATAGTTGTGATACAGTGGTGGATTTACACCTCACTAGGTATATTCAAAATTTGAGACCATTAACAAAAAGGCTCGACCCTAGTTCGGCCTTAGTTCACAGGCATATATTAGATGTCAAAGTTGACAGAAACATAAAATGGCCGCCCCATAATATTCCCGCCTTAGAACAGCCCTGCCTGCTTATAAATCCGCCACTGACAATATCATAACATCAATAATATCAACAATAGTGTTGTGAAATGCCGTACATGACGATAATGATGTCATGAGAATTAGAACCGTAGCCACGGGAAGACGAGATAACAGGACGATCACATATTCTACGCGATTTACAGTTTGCACCAGATCAAACATGTTCAATAGAACTCAGATGCTGAACAAACAAAGAACATACATTATCAACATAGATTGGCTTACACACAGCAAAGAGAAGCTTCAGTTTCATGGACCGAGCACGCTTCTAAGCTTCTATCTGTATTCTGTACCATAGATTTGCATATCTGTGTTTTCCACTCTTCGCTGGCTGTGCATGTACTTGTCGACTTTCAACCGTTACATTCATTTCAGAATTGTCTATTTTTGAACACACTACTCGACGATCGTCTGGTCTAGTGGTTACAGCTCCTGACTGCGAAACTTGAGGTCGCGGGTTCGAATCCCGCTGAGGGCAGATATTTGTGTGATGAACACGAGTATTTGTACCTTAGTCTTGGATGTCCTGTGTATTTATGTATATATCTATCTATATAAGTAAATATATCGTTGTCTAGTTACCATAACACAAGCTTTGCTTAATTTGGGACTAAGTCAATTTGTGTGGAATTGTCCCAGGTATTTATTATTATTATATTATACTACTAAATATTTCTTGCGGCATTCAAGTAATAAAGCGGTGTGAATATTTTTCCGTGTCCCGTAAATACAATTGTGTTAGTTAGTTTCGTGTGTAACTTTAGTGACATATTGCGCTGTTAGGTTTGAGCGAGTGTCGTTTTGCAACATCAATTAAGTTTAACGTCTTGTCATGTTTTTTTTGTTATTCTGTGACCTCCTGCTGCTTAGGGTTGCTCCCAAAAACCCTAAGATGCTGTCGAGATTAACTCAATACACTGATATTAAAATTTAAAAATAAGTTTAACCGACGGACTAGTATCGAAGTCAAAAATAAATAATGAATAAAAAGTAGAATGCCTTCTTCGTACTAGGGTTCTGTATGCGTTTATTATTTGTTATTCGATTATATTTATAGCTGCAGCCGACACTATCATCTTTTTTATTTTATTTAGTTTCTTCTTTCTTTGTGATAATTATTTCAATCACAGCAAGCAAAATTGCTACCTAAGTGTCATGTAACCTTGCATTTCTATATTGTCTATGGCATGCCTTGTTATATTAGTAAATTGGTTGTTTTTATAATATATTTTACAAATAAGTTAAAGTTAAGTATTTAATAGCTAGCAAAGTTCAATTCAAGCTTAAAGCTGATAAAATCACTGTTCTTGATTAGAAGTTAAAAGCAATTTAAAATTTTGCTCCACTGAAATCATACGTACTTATATACATACCTACATGGCAGTATTCGCAGCAGCGCATAGCACAACACTCTCTTCGTTGCGAGAAGAAGTAACTCCGACTCATCTATACAGGTTCGAGACGTCCAAGTTTAACTTCGGTGCAGAGCAGTTCGTCTTCCATCAGAAGCTACAGTGCGAAGAGGTGGGAAAGAGAGAGAGAACAGAAGGAGAGGCGTCAGATGAGCATGCGCCTCGCTCAACTGCACGACAAGATGGCCGCCGGTCGGGAAGTGCCGAAGCATGCGCCGACGCCGTCACCGCGCTCGCCGAACAACTCTACAGATGGACTGCTACCGTCTGTATGTGAAATAAGAGAAGTAAGACCATTACTCCTTTTTTTACACGCCTTCCCACAAGGTTCCTTGGAGGGATAGGCAGAGGTGTGTAGTACCTACACATCCACTTTTCGCCGGAGATATATTTTACGTGCCATCGTAACAGATGGTGATTCCAGTTTCTTAAGCACGACTATAATCCTCTTTGAATTTCTTCTCCACACACCCACTTTCCGCCAGAGGTATATTAGGTGCCAACGTGACAGATGGCGAGTCCATCGCCGCTACTCAAGCACGACTATACATACGCCTTTGAATTTCTTCTCAGACGTATGTAGGTTTCCTCTCGATGTTTTCCTTCACCGTAATGCTCGTGGTGTGACTAATCACTGTACTTAAGTTCAGAAAAACTCATTGGTACAGTCGGGATTCGAACTTGCGACCTTTGCGTCGCAGGCAACTGCTCGAACCACTCGGCCACCACGGCTTTATACATTTGAGAAGAAATATTATATATTTCTTCTCAAACGTATGCAGCTTATATCTTTATTCTTTTTTTATTTATTGCATGTAGCATATCCTCAGCATGATCTCATTATTTTTATTTATTGCATGTAGCATATCCTCACCATCTCATTGTTTTTGTTAAAGTCCCCTAAAAGCATGGAAGTCTTTAAAGCATATTTTTGTTTTATATTTAACTAGTTATGCCCCACAGTTTCACCCCAATTATGAGATAGAGAAGAAACAGATAAACTAACTCCCGGTTTTTTTTTGCGTAGGCAAAGACATATTTTGTTACTAATAATTGCTTGGAAATAAGCAATTAATAGTCTTACATGGCTGTTATAAATACATTTTGCCACTTTATAATAAGCTTTTACTAGCTTTGACCTCCTTCATTCTCAATTCCTTCCAGTTAATGGCGAGTAAAGAACATCAGCTTCAAGGGATGGATGGGCCCTGTTCAAGCTCCTCGCTTTACTGACAAGAGGCTCGATCGAAGACAATTCGTCGATCCATAGACTCTCTATCATCAGAAGGCTCGCCAGCCATAGCCTGGATGTAGACCATTAGTCGACTGTGAACTCGATACGAACAATATGTGGCAAGTGATAACTAACGTAGAGGATTCATGGACACGTCAAGCACAATACAACCCCAGCATATCGGTTCATTCAAGGTGTAATTAAACGCTTTAGCTTCTAGACAATGCGGTGAGATTCAGAGTCTTAGACCAAAGACAAAAACAGTGACTTTTCTTTATTGTATATCATATTATTGAGAAATGAAACGGGTTCCTATGTTCCTTCATTACTTAACGACGTCCTTACATAAGTAGGTACTGGAAGATCATATAATTTTAAGACGACCCGCTTTTTTGCGTCGGTTATTCTTCTGTTTCCAACTGCGGAGGCAGATACAGGGTATGTCGGACTTCCGAAAACCAACTCGTCTGTCCTCTGCACTCTTTTAAGGGGAGATGTGGGCACGTATCCGATACCGCATGCTCCCATAATCTTCCAACCCTTGGCCAGCCCTTCCAAACTAAATCTCTTGGTCACACCCCCCTATGTTGTATGTACATTGTATGATAATAAATGTGCAGAAACAGTTATGTCATCATCATGTGGATAGAAAGAGATTTTGTTATGTCATCATCATGTGGATAGAATGAGATTTTGTTATGTCATCATCATGTGGATAGAATGAGATTTTGTTATGTCATCATCATGTGGATAGAAAGAGATTTTGTTATGTCATCATCATGTGGATAGAAAGAGATTTTGTTATGTCATCATCATGTGGATAGAAAGAGATTTTGTTATGTCATCATCAAGTGGATAGAAAGAGATTTTGTTATGTCATCATCATGTGGATAGAAAGAGATTTTGTTATGTCATCATCATGTGGATAGAAAGAGATTTTGTTATGTCATCATCAAGTGGATAGAAAGAGATTTTGTTATGTCATCATCATGTGGATAGAAAGAGATTTTGTTATGTCATCATCATGTGGATAGAAAGAGATTTTGTTTGTTTAGGGCTGCTCGTTTTGCTTTCGACTCCCCAGTTCTGGTCTAGGTGGCCTTACCTCCGGTTCTACAATCGCTAACCAGTACCTATCGCAAGGTTCTATAAGCTTTTTGAAAGGCTCTGAATTCTCCTGTACATTATTTAAGTCTAGAACAGTAAGTACCTAGGGATCTTATTATACATTTTAATTGCGAGTTCAAAGAGTGTGTGTCGCTGGAAATGGTACCTAATTATTTTGATAGGAAATATGTATACCTACAACTAAAATTAAATACATTGTGAATATTTTATAGGAAATATGCCCAGAAAGTTACAGGAATTTTAAGAATTGACAAACTGTTACGTGCTCCAATGAATCATGAAAAAATACAGTTATTAGGTACCTACAAAATATACACAATCTTGCTTGAGGAAATGGGTAAAACTTCACTTTAAACCTGTCATATGACTTTGACAGTTAAAGACTATAGATTATATTATAGATAAACTAAGATTATAGACAAATATAAAAACCATAGTATATACAGTTCCTGTAACATTTGTGCATTAGTTATTTAATTGTTCAAGTATTTGTAATGTTAAATTGTTAAAATCATATATAAGTTAGTTGAAAAAATTTTGTTACATCACGAATTTATTTATAGCAGTGTTGATGTTATGTCTAAACTCATCTATAGGTACTATTTTATATTATAAAGAGGCAGATTTGCTCGAACACGCTTACCTCGGTATCTGATTTATCTTTGGCATTAGATAATTGGGGAAAGCTACATATATCGTCATGCTCAAAGGAGCGGAACAGTTATCGTAGGTACATATGTCTAATACCTTTAAACGAGCAATTCTTGTATAGATTGTTCCATCCAGGAAGACGCGCCCTAACTATTCTTCATAATCCTGACATTCTTCCTTATAGTTTATAGTGTAAGTGTGCAACCTTCCACTAATGTTTGAGTATTGTCGGTACACACTGATTACCTATGAGTGCGCACGCACACTACAATCAATAAACTCGAGTGATACTCACCGCATCCCGGGACCCCCTCGACTAAAAATTGGTGGGACGCGTCTTCGTGGATGGCAATATCTATATATAGGTATCTGAAATCGGAAACAGCTCCAACGATTTTCATGAAACTTTGTATACAGGGGCGATAAATCAATCTACCTAGGTTTCATTTTAGTAAACGTCGTTTTATCTGTGTTTTCAGGCTAATATATATATATATATATATATATATATATATATATATATATATATACACTTAGATACGAATTAGATGCGTTGCAAAAGGACTCTCAATAATAGCTAGCAATGGGAAAAATAATATCGGACTGGAGACAACTGGACTCGTGGTCTTCTGAGTACTCTAACAAGATTTACCAAAAAAAGACCTAACAAAACTCGGTCATCAGGTACTAATTAAACGGGGGTAAACCGAAGTGGTCCCACCGCATTCAATACTAGCCACCACTACACCTCCGAATGAGTCGTATCTATTTGCACGCGCATGTGACTTATGTAATCTTCTTCTGGACGATTTTCGCACATTACGGCAATACGAGCACGCCATTATGTAGATAAATAACTGACGGAGGCAGGTGGACGGGCTTTGAATACGCTACGCTTGGCATCAAACTCGGAACGCCGCTCTGCAAACTCTGCGAGTTATATTGTGTGCTATAGTAATATAGAAGACCTCAAATTTTTACTTTATATAGTTCAAATAACACAATTTTAAAGATATGCACCTATATTTTAATAACGTCTCATATAAAACTGAAGTTGTTTGCAGCTACGCTTACGATGTACTTAAAATGCGTAAATTGTCAAACACTCTTTGTGTTTTTCCTGACTACAATACGGGCGAAGTCACTAGCACAAGGTAGTATAACACACGATTAAAATAATGGTACTTCCAATATGCTACGATTTTGAATTACATACATTTATCTACAGGCAGTTCTCTCTATGCCTTTAACCTCTTTGGATTCGTCTGCAATCCACGAAGAGCTGGCGCTCTACTCCCCCTTCCCTGTTATGGACTCTGCGTGATGATATAAATGTATTATTGTCGTGATTGACTGTGTTATATATTGTAAAAAATATCATGTTTTCACATGTTGTTTTCGATCGTCGCCTCAAATACATTCTCGTCCGTTTTCAAATCTAATAATGTTAATGTGCTCAAAGCAAAACCTCCATTAATTTTCAACCTTAGTGTGTTGGGAATAAGGGCTGATCTCCTACTGGTAATAACGGTACTAAAATATATTTAAAGGAATCTCAGAAACAGCTGTCTTCTAGAAGTTATAGAGTATTGTGAATATATCCTCATGACGATACAGTAGAACATCTAACTCCAAAAGTAACAAAATAACAACATTATTAAAGGGAGTAAGTAAAATTTACTCAGAAACATGGTTCTAGGAGGGATTTCTGAAACTACATAATAGGGTAGTTCATAGAAACATGTATAATTTTATTGTTAAGACAGATTTTCAACTTGGTATGTATTTTTTTTGTTATTTTATTCCAGTCATTGTTCTCTATCACACGTATGAGCTGTTATATATTCTGACACCAAAAAAAGCCTGATAGAAGCTAGTTAGAAAAAACACAGGATAGAATCGGTACTACATTTGTTCAATTCGAGAATGTAACAAAGGCATATACCCGTGTATCTAATAATGTACCTAAGCGTTATAGTTTTAAGCTAGATTATAGTTTGGAGTGATTGAGAGCGGCACAGGCCGGGCCTTATAGTACAGGATACTGACTGGAGATTTATGAAAGAATACGCTAGCTTATAATATTTTGTACTTGTATTGTAAATAATGGACATAGCGCGAGATTAGACTAGCCGCTTGTTAACATCTTTCACTGTCTACTTTTACTGTAAATGACATGAAGATCATCAACACATAAAGCAGAGTCCCTCAGAAAGGTAAACGGCCAGATTTCGCTAGACTCACAAACCTGTTTCGCTTCATCCATATTCAAATCAAATTAAATCAAAATCTTATAATCAATATAGGAGACATAGCGAACAGTTATTGAACGTCACATACTAAAGAAAAAACTAGTTACGACCGATACCTAGAAAAAACCTGCCAGGAGAAGAAACAGCGGAAAAAACTTCCCGGTTTCCATTTTTTATATTTGTTCCCTTTTACGTAGGGGTGGTAAAAACATAAACTTACATATAAACTATGTACAAGATATATTCATACATATCTTAATATATATATAAATCACGTGTCACGTTGTTTGTCCGCGATGGACTCCCTTACTACTTTAACCGATTTCAATCAAATTTGCACACCGTGTGTAGTTTGATCCAACTTGAAAGATAGGGTAGCTTAGCAGAATCGGACGCGCAGAGGTGGCGCTGCGATCGTACTATATCGTAATTAACCTTTTTACCCAGGCGAAGCTGGGCGGGACAGCTAGTGTGTACCTATATGAATTCAACACGGATGAAACCGCAGTGCGAAATTAGTCTTTCCATGTATAATTCTTCTGTACGTATGTGACTGAACTCCTCCTAAACTGCTACACCGATTTTGGTGATTTTTTGTGTGTTCAAACTGCAAATGGATCCGAAAATATTTTTAGATTCACAATTATTGGACCCGATAGGCGGCGCTGTCTGTTTATTATTATGTTTAAGGAACGGATTTTTTTCACTCAACCGAAGTTGGGCGAGACATCTAGTATCAAATAAAATTAGGCTTTTTTAGCTCAAGCCCACTAATTTTACCATAGCATAGGCGTAATACGAGGTGGATTCAACGCTACCACCCTTAAGATCTGAGCAAAGATTAAGAGAACTTTTAAATAAACCCGCAGTGTGCGTCCCACAAATAAAAATAGACAGTGGAAGACAGGTACATTCACATTAAGATTTGTTATAGTAATGTAATCGAGATAATAATTGTAGATAGGTCGTCTCATTGTTTGTAAAGCACAAATGATACAAGATAATGTCGACGTCAGAAATGTTGTGTTATGTCGCTGTTTGCATTGCCAAAATAAAAAAAATAACAGGAATGTTGTTTTTTATTATCCTTACGTTCCCATCCTTGAATGTTCGATCAATCATCCATAGACTTTATCAAGTTAATTATTACTTTATATGGTACTGAACCAGTTACTTTAAGAAATAACGCGATCAAGAACATTGCCCTCTATGGGCAACAAGGTACTTGAAGCCATGTGTGTATTAAAGGTCTCAAGGTGTGAGCTCCATACGCAGTAATTGTATCTTTCATTCTTTTTACGAACACTGTCAGATGCTCACATTCTTCCGTTAGCTCGGTCTCTTTCTAACATTGAAGTTTAGAGTAAGAGAGAACCTTTTATGACACGAGGTTAACACACAATGACAACGGATATACACATCTGTTCCTACTGGCCTTTAAAGAAACTCTTTGATTCGTTAACGTACTTTTGTATGTGAGTTGTGTTTAATAGTATTTTGAGTTAATAGTATAGTGAAGTCTCGAATCCTTACCATTCCATCGAGCGCCTGGTAGTTCAGGGTAAAGTGGATGGAAGTAGACCGCGCGGTAGATCCCCCATGAGATAGGCTGACCAAATAAAGGCGGCTACAAATTGCCCTCTGCACGAAAGCACCAGACGCGCGGCTGTGCGAGAAGAATGGCACCGAGTTGTTAGGGTTGCCACACAAGAAATGATAGCCACGACCACTCTGCAAAGAATGTAACCACGAAGAAGATGAAGTATTGAAATTTTATTACATCATGAATCGCAAAGATTGCGAGTGCAGACTGTACCAGAAAAGTAACAAAGTAGGTATAACTTAAATAGTATAGTAGTAGTCTGCCAAACTGTATAACAGTGTCAATTTAAGAACTAAAAGTTCTACCAGTGCTCATTGTTCAGAGTACCTAACTACTGGGAGCAAACAGGTTTTCTGGGTAGACACTGTGCAATTTACCTACGCAAGCACATGTTCCTAAATGTATGTATTTAATCAACAACAATTTCATACACTATCTGTCCTGTGCCTCAGTGTTATCTTCAATGTCTAGCGGCGAAGTTAATTATAGTTGCCGTGATAACGCTGCGGGCAGACGGCGGCAGGAAAACACATAAATGTACCTACATATATGGAATGTACTAGTCTGAATACGGGCCATACATAGTGTTTACGAATGATGATCATGTATCACAGCCGACTGAAGGAAATAATTAGTAGAAAACAAAAACAAACTTGCAAGGTGTTTCGATTTTTCTGATGAGAAGTGTATACATACATATACAGTCTACGTAGACATATAATATGTGGATTGACTTAGTGGTCTCATTGCAATGTATTGGTACACGAAATATTTTTTACCTTCAGTAAGGTGATTCAAGTGGCCAGTAGAACCATATTCACACGATTTATTTAGTGATTATTGGTCAAGTGAAGCCATTCATGAACATTACTCAGCTTCGTGCTATTGGCCTCTAAGCATTCTGGTATATTTTCGCAGCGTGTCGCTAAAATTAGTTGTACAGAAATATTACGGAATTTACCTCAACCGTTTCTAGGCTACCGGCTAGCAGCCCGGCTTATTAATCTTGGGTATGCATTAAAATAGAATAAGATAAATAGGTGTAATTGATAAAGAATCCCACCAGCACAGTTAGTTCCAAGACCTTCTAGAAATCGCATACAGAAATTTCCATCGCAAATTAGTGTAGTGACGCACGACACGAGAATAAATTCTGGTTTGGAATTTTAACCTTCATCGTCGTCGGAGCGTTTAATTTTTTTTCACACCATTCTATACCGATCTATTTTGATAACGAAACGAAACACGTACGTTTTTTCTGGTAATAAGGTAGACTTTCCTACCTCCGATAAATACTTGTCAACTAAAATGGTCAAAGCTAAAGTAGCCCAAAATGTTGAATACAAATTCATTCCAGTCATACAATTTTCCATGGGATTTCAATGAAAGATAGAAGTACGTTGCAATCGTTTATTGGAATCAGGTAGAGGGCCTTAGAGCACTATACGAGAAATAGGTGGGGACAGAGTGGAATGTTTAGTCGACCTCCTCGATGGTGGGTCCGGCACCGCCAGCTCCGGCCGCGCCGCCAGCTCCCGGGGCTCCACCGGGGAAGCCGGGCATGCCTCCGGGCATACCTCCGGGCATGCCGCCGGGCACGCCGCCCGCGCCCTGGTACAGCTTGGTGATGATGGGGTTGCAGATGCCCTCCAGCTCCTTCTGCTTGTGCTCGTACTCTTCCTTATCGGCCAGCTGGTTAGAGTCCAGCCACTTGATGGTGTCGTTGCATTTGTCCAGGATGGTCTGCTTGTCGGCATCCGTGATCTTGTCCTTCAGCTTCTCGTCCTCCATGGTGGACTTCATGTTGAAGCAGTAAGACTCGAGGCCGTTCTTCGACGAGATGCACTCCTTCTGCTTCTCGTCCTCTGTCCTGTACTTCTCGGCCTCGTTGACCATACGCTCGATCTCCTCCTTCGACAGGCGACCCTTGTCGTTGGTGATGGTGATTTTGTTCTCCTTGTTGGTAGACTTCTCGATGGCGGATACGTTCAGGATGCCGTTGGCGTCGATATCGAACGTCACCTCAATTTGAGGCACACCGCGCGGTGCCGGTGGGATTCCGGTCAGCTCGAACTTGCCGAGCAGATTGTTATCCTTGGTCATGGCACGCTCACCCTCGAACACTTGGATAAGTACACCAGGTTGGTTGTCAGAGTAGGTGGTGAAGGTTTGAGTTTGCTTCGTGGGGATTGTTGTGTTGCGCTTAATGAGTGTGGTCATCACGCCGCCGGCTGTCTCGATACCGAGCGACAGCGGAGTAACGTCGAGCAACAATAGGTCTTGCACCTCTTCAGACTTGTCACCGTGGAGGATAGCCGCCTGCACGGCAGCTCCATAGGCAACAGCCTCATCAGGGTTGATGGATTTGTTGAGCTCCTTGCCATTGAAGAAGTCTTGTAGAAGCTTTTGCACCTTAGGGATACGAGTGGAACCGCCCACCAGGACAATGTCGTGGATTTGGGCCTTGTCCATCTTAGCATCACGCAGGGACTTTTCAACGGGCTCCATAGTCGACCTGAACAAGTCAGCGTTAAGCTCTTCAAATCGGGCCCGGGTGATGGACGTGTAGAAATCGATACCCTCGAATAGAGAGTCGATTTCAATGCTAGCCTGGGTAGATGACGAAAGAGTTCTCTTCGCCCGCTCGCAGGCAGTGCGGAGTCGTCGGAGCGCCCTCTTGTTGGTGGTGAGGTCCTTTTTGTACTTGCGCTTGAATTCCTGGACGAAGTGGTTCACCATACGGTTATCGAAATCTTCGCCTCCAAGATGAGTATCACCAGCGGTGGACTTTACTTCAAAGATGCCGTCCTCGATGGTCAGGATCGACACGTCGAAGGTCCCGCCGCCGAGATCGAAAATCAAGACGTTACGTTCTCCACTACCTTTCTTGTCAAGGCCATAAGCAATCGCAGCAGCTGTCGGTTCATTGATGATACGGAGGATATTCAAGCCAGAGATGGTACCTGCATCTTTTGTGGCTTGCCTCTGTGAGTCATTGAAGTATGCTGGAACTGTAATGACTGCATTCTGCACTGTTTTGCCAAGGTAAGCCTCAGCTGTTTCCTTCATCTTTGTTAGCACCATTGAGCTAACTTCCTCAGGGAAGAAGGTCTTGTCTTCTCCTTTGTATGCAACCTTAATCTTTGGCTTGCCTCCATCACTGACCACCTCAAAGGGCCAGTGTTTCATGTCAGCTTGTACAGTGGCATCTTCGAATTTACGTCCAATTAAACGTTTGGCATCTGTAACAATCAGAAATGCACATATATATTCTGACAAAACCTTAATAATGTGATTCAATAAATTTAATCATCAGAATACATGTATCATTCAATATGTTCAGAGACTCTAGTCTAGTATATTGGGTATCATCATGAAAATTGTACACGCGTAAATAAATAGCTCTTTTCATTAATTTATTATTGAAGTCTTATTGAAATTCAAACTACCAAAGTAACCTTGAGATAAGCAGACCTTTGAGACTCATTGATTTACAGTAGAATTTGTGATGACTAATAGTGAAGGTTAAATTGGTATTAAAGATAGCATGGAGTGGTAGGCTGCTGATTATTATATAAAGCCAGCAGGCATGTTGCCTTTGTTTGCTCAGCCCACGTGTCTTAGTAACAGTAACTTGGACAGATGTTTTAAATTATAAATTAATGAGTTCATCAACCGTGTAGGTAGCAAAACCCCCCACATGTTTCACGTAATTTATAGTTGAATATGTGCAGTTACAACTTCTACTTATACTATAGTACCCGCTATGACAAACATCCAGTTCAAGTAGGTATGTATGTCACTGATAATGCCCATTAAGGCGCAAGTAAAGGTCACAAAAGAAACTTGTGTAAAGTATTTAGGTAAACCTTGACAAATTAAATTATTCAGGACTATGAACTACGTTCTAAATTAATAATGAATACTTCGTCGTATACTTTGGGAGTATCGAAAATTCTAGAATAGCCGGGAAGCTTACCGAAAATTGTGTTGTTGGGGTTCATCGCCACCTGGTTCTTGGCAGCATCTCCGATCAGACGCTCGGTGTCTGTGAAGGCGACGTACGAGGGCGTGGTCCTGTTGCCCTGGTCGTTGGCGATGATCTCCACCTTACCATGCTGGAATACTCCCACGCAAGAGTAGGTCGTGCCCAAATCAATACCTACGGCTGGTGCTTTGGCGGCCATCTACAACAAAGAAAACGCCATTACAATAAACTGCCACTGACCATACCAATCATACCAGTTTAAACTTGCTATTTTAAAACTTATTCGGCCTACCGGAAAGAAATTTTAGGTTATATTTCATGTCGGCCATTTTGTCCATGATGGTTTACGGTAGCGGTCTACGATATGTTAACCTGGATTACCTATGAGGATTTTGTAACAAATAAACTAGAATGCGATAACTCGCTGCTATGTTAAGCAATTGCAAACAAACGGAAGTAACGCGGCGGCCATTAAAATATTGATCCAGCGAACTTTCTCGAACTAACTCCGCGGATGGAAATGTATGTGCACAGGAATAAAAATTAATGAACAGAACAGTTAACCAAAAGAGAACTCTGTCTGGTCACAAGTGTGACCAGTACAAATCCACGTGCCGTGAACATCGTGGTCAAATTAAAAACAAAATGTTACTATTTACGTTGTGCGTGAACAACGATCGTACTTGAGGGTTAAGGCACACTTCGAGAAAATAATGAACAGTTAAATGTCTTCTGTTAACTTATGAAAAATGCTACGGTTAACCTGAACAAGAAATAAAGCATGTCAATTTCCCACGCAAAATTAACACTAAAGCATTTATCTAAATGTAATATAAATACATATTTATAATTAAATAGGTAAACTTACTTTGTTAGTTTCTAAGTAGTTGCAATAATAAAATCAGTCGTTGAGGTCTCTTGCAGAACAAACTCGGCAAACGTGTGCGATTGGCGGCTTCCTTTCACGAAATAATCAGTGGCTGCGCTATTGTCACAAAGCATATATGCGCATGATGCGTCACTAGGATATTCTGGAAGGTTCCCTGTATATTAACCAATGGCAAGCGTTCAATCTTAATATGGTGGACTACTATTGGCTGAAATTTGGCATTACTTGGCTCTTGACCTATTTGATGCTTGGTTAGTCAGTGGTTGTAGTGATGTCCATCATACGACTATTGATTCGACAAACATTACCAAATACTTTAATATTGAATGTAAAATGATAATAATTAATGTAACTCAACGTATACCTTGATAAAATCACATCTGACGCTCAAATATTTACATACGTCTCCGTTTACGCACTTGTATTGTACATGTTTTTTATGCACACCAAACTCTTTTCTACAGATGAGTATTTCAAATAATTATTATAAGCTGATTTGTCAAGATACAGGCCTAAATTTATTTTAGAACCCTGGGCATTTTTTTCTGTTTCTTATCTTCACTATTTCGTCTTAAACTTTGTTGTAGCTTGAAGTATATTTTAATTGGTTTCATTTTATGTATTATTGTGCCTTTATAAATGATTACTTACCTTTTAATCTAAAACCCAAAGTGAATACAACAGCAACCCAACATTTTATTATTAATAAATAAAATTAATTAACCATCATGAGTGGGAACTGAGCAACTAATCTGTTAATAAGTGATCAATCAATTAAATTAAAATTAAAGCTTAATATTGTGCTACATAAGAACCGATCAAGTTGATTATGATTGTTAACAGTCAGCTTGATGCTAAGTGGTTACCGTAAAAGTTACGGTACGAGTATAGGCATCATAAGGCAATACCTGAAACTCTCATTCGCTGTCTTCAAGTTAGGGATCTTGCTGTGGAGTAATGTACATTCAAATATAAACAGCATTATTTAATGATGTAATTTCATATACTTCATGTTTCATAGAATTGCTATTTGGACTCCGGTCCGTATTTACCGTCTTCAGTTTATTTAATCGATACTCTACTAATCCATTTGTCACTACACTATTTTTTTTTTATATTTTATAAGATTTATCTATTCACGACATGGATACCTGTCTTTCTAGTCTCAAAGCTCCAGAAAAGACAAAATCCGGCCCGTCTGGCCGAACTTATGATTTCGCCGTATTGAAAATATCTATTTTGGCTCTAATATGCTCAGCATAATAAAATATGGCAGATAGATAAGATAGGGTAGGGTAGATAAACAAAAGTTCTCTTGGCCACGCCATTGTCAGACTACATTGCATAGGTACTAGAACTTACGCTAATATGAAATATTAACGCTATATTTTAAAGTACAACATGTATCTCGTAGGTATTTATACCTCATATCATATTTTTTTGTATTTTACAGCCACAGAAAAAAAACTCAAATAACCTAGAAATTATCGATAAGAAAAAAAACTAAATATATTTTAAATAAGTATTAATGTGCTGGCCGAATGGTTCGAGCAGTTGCCTGCGACACAAAGATCGCAAGTTCGAACCCCGACTGTACCAATGAGTTTTTTCTGAACTTGAGTACAGTGATAAATACCCAACGAGCTTTACGGTGAAGGAAAACATCGTGAGGAAACTTGCATACGTCTGAGAAGAAATTCAAAGGCGTATGTATAGTCGTGCTTGAGTAACGGCGATGGACTCGCCATCTGTCACGTTGGCACCTAATATACCTCTGGCGGAAAGTGGGTGTGTGGGTATTACCTATACACCTCTGCCTACTCCTTCGGGGACCCTTGTGGGAAGGCGTGAGGATATTATATATTAATGTGTTATAGCTGAAGCCTATTGCCTTTTCCCATACTCATCGGTCACGCTAATACCAATATACAAATATAAATAATAATAAACAATATACAATAAACGCTAATACCAATATACAGAATACAAATTACACTAACATATCTGCTTAAATGTGTGAACAAGGCACCTAGTACAAATGAATGCCAGTCTGTTGGCCGGGTAGTTCGAACAGTCTCCTACAACTACAACACAAAGAATTCAAGTTCGAATCCCAACTGTAATATAAGTAGTGAGTAGTCACACCACTAGCTTTACGGTGAAGGAAAACATCGAGGAAACCTGTATACACTTGAGAAGTTCATAGACGTGTGTATAGTTATTCTGATCAAAACGGCGATAGACTCGCCATCTCGTAACGTCAGCACCTAAAAATACCTACACACGTCTGCCCACCCCTTCGGGGACCATTGTGGGAAGTCGTGAAGGTATTAGATCTTTTCGTGGTAAGTATAAAGTTGTGGATACGAGATATACCAAGATCACAAGGGGTAGGCAGACGTAGACACACAATTACATTACTTTGTTAAATGCTTTGCCACGCGATTTGATTTTTTTGTGTTAACTCTCGTAGCGTGAGTTCCGGGAACTTTTGCTACTTAACCGGCAATGGCGAAACCAAGGCCTTCAACCTGTATAAGTACAGTAAATGACAGGTAAATGACAAGGAAAAAAAAACAAAACGCTATTTATTAAAATGTATAAATAGAAAAACAGTCCATTAAACGAGAAGATACCTTTTTAACACAATCATAATAACCATTGTCCATCTTATTACTAACTAGTAACTACCGTGAGTTCAATAGGGTAAAACAATTTCACTCATTTATCTATAAAATACTTTTTGGTTCTGACGATAAGAATTTCATTTTTAGAAATACATAGTGAGAAAATCTGTCATATAATGTTCTCGAAGATACATATATTATGTAGAGCATAAAAACACATGTCCAAAACATAGTATTGATATAGCGAAGGATTTTTTCTCTAATAAATAGAAAGCATTGGTTTTTTATATTATGCCAAAGGAAGATAATTCTTCATGAAACTTTTCTTGCGGGATTATGAGAATACCACCAAGTGAATACGATATTATGGTGTGAAACACTGTGGTTATTGTCATAAGCGTGCGATAAATAAGGGCATTTACTATGGATTTTTGTTTTTTTTTTAATAGTGAATCTAAATGGAAAGGTCTGCATCTAAGACACCAGCTAGTTCCGTTCTTAGCTGACCTCTACACCGCGTAAGGAATATATATATAGGAGATCCCATTTGTGAACTCACTCATCACGATATCTCAGGAACTGTAAGGCCGATTGACTTGAATTTGGTAGGAGTATTCCTTACGCGGTGTAGAGGTCAGCTAAGAACGGATTTTATGAAACTCAACTTTTTTTACCTTTTCACCCGGGCAAAGCTGGGCGGGACAGCTAGTATAAGATAAAGCCCAGCTAAGAAATTTGACGATGATACATATCACACTTATAAAATTTTCCTTACGATCTGAGTCATCAAAACATGACGCAACATTAAAAGGAAAAATGAAATGCTGAGTAATCAATTATAATACTTGTACTATCTTATAAAGTCATATATATCATATTATATAGTAGATACAGGATTGTGGTAAATAACTTCATTTAATCAGCAATGATACAGCTTGCAAGTTTCATTACTAAGGCGACTAAATTATATAAATACATATATACATAAAAGGTTACAAGATATTTGTTTATTCATTACATTACTGCTTATTCGCGTCGAGCCTCGCCGGCAAGGACGGAACATTGGTCGGTTATTTGCAGTGTCGTGTATCAAGGTAATAATATCGACAAATATCCTCCCTTAGCAAGATATGAACGCTACCCTTAAATTAGGAGATTAAATCCTCGTAAATATTTGCATAGAGGCTAGCTAGTTTTTTCAATCAACTTGATGATATATCTAACACAGTACATAAATCACGCATACAAATAAATAGTGGCCAAAGACAAACTTTCCAACAAATATAATAAAAAAACACAACAAATAAAAGTCACACTGTGGACATATCCTTATGACAAGCTCATACAAACCATGACAGTAAATCTGACAAATGTATTGTAGTTTAATAAACACCAGTCTACTAAAAAAAAACATGAATTTTAAATTGATTTTTCACAATCCTCTTTGCTGTATTCTTGCTCAGTTTGCTTTTTTGTAAACACTTGCAGAATAGCTACTTAGCTATCCATTAAATAAAAAAAATACATTTTCGGGACCTAATATCCTTTGATCAATAAAATAGGTTTGTGTTACAAATACCTGATATTGACAACTAAAGCAAAACCTTACTAATAAATAGGTACATAATCCTCTTAAACATAAGAATGTGGCTCTTGTTGAAAAAGCTTCCTCCGTATGATAATTTTTATATCTTCACGCCTTCCCATAAGGTTCCCGAAAGGGTAGGCAGAGGTGTGTAAATATCGGTCATGGTGTGTAAGTATGGATCAGGGTTCATACTACCGGTGGCTAGGGTCAAAGAGGAAGGAACCTACTTACTTTTTATTGCAATTATACGTTTATTTGCCAGGTAAAAAAAATCAATAAACTAACAGGCATTTTTTTGATGTGTGCTTGTCTTTATTAGTGCTGGCGATTGCCAGCGATATAGATTATGTTATAAAACTATAGGGAATTATAAAGCGCGAGCAACAGACCGACTCACCTACCTTTTTATTAATAAGGTTTTGCGACTAGAGAGTACATCACGAGATTCTAAAGTACGTTTGGTAGGCCATCCCTAAGGATGTCGTAATAAACCAGGCAAAGCAACACCACCAAGTGGCAAAGCCCAGGATACCTCTGTACACCTCGGTCGTGAATACCTGGAAATAAACATATACAGTAAAAAAAATACTCTATCCTCTCTGCCTACCCCGTTAGGGACTTGGCGTGATGATATGTATGTATGTATAGTAAAAAAAAGAAGATACTGGTACCAAGGTAAGCAAGAAGATTTCATGAATTTCGCACTCGAAAAAAAATTATTCGAGTCAATTATTCTAGTAGTTTCATTATTATATTGCCTTGCTTTAGATGCGATATTTACTAATGAGCATACATATTTACTTCACGTGTTACTTACTTCAACTAATAATCTATTCAGTGGCAAATTGACTTCAATACTGTTTCGGTATGATTGATAAACAAACACGCTCAAAAACTCACATTTATAATATTATATAAATATAATATATCCTCACGCCTTCCCACAAGGGTCCCCGAAGGGGTAGGCAGAGGTGTATAGGTAATACCCACACACCCACTTTCCGCCAGAGGTATATTAGGTGCCAACGTGACAGATGGAGAGTCCATCGCCGTTACCCAAGCACGCCTTTGAATGGCTGTCTGTGCACGTCTGAGAAGAAAGACGTATGCAGGTTTCCTCTCGATGTTTTCCTTCACCGTAAAGCTCGTGGTGTGACTAATCACTGTACTTAAGTTTAGAAAAACTCATTGGTACAGTCGGGTAACAATTATAATATTAGAAGGAAAAAATTGCAGGGAAAAGCTGAAGAATTTTTGTTAAAGACTAAGACTAGTCTAAGATCCTACGAGTCGAACTGAATGAATTTTATTCCGTAAAATACATTAACAATAATTTAATTCAAAATATTAGCGGCCACAATTTGATGGTACATGTACATATATTCTCATAATCATAAATATGCATAAACAAATAGATTCCAGCAAACACTCCATGAGTGCACTAATTCTGTAGCCAGATCTCGTACAAACCGGCATGTTTGTGGTTAGAAAAGACGCCACTAAAAGTTTTGTAGTAAATCCTCACCATTTTCAAATTCTCCCAAGCAAGTTGAAACTGTTCTATCTCGCCCCCTACGTTCTCCGCAGGACCCTGTATGGGGCACGTTTCATCAACCGCGTAGAACAGGCCGGCCCAGGTGTACCCGCCCAGGGTCTTGTACATGAGAGCCATATTGAGGCACATGAGAATTGGACAGATGTATTGGAGGGCCACCACACACAGGTAGTAGAACACTGATGCTATCTGGAATTCGATAAAGTCAATATATATATAATTATAGTATGGGGGCTTATATTGGGAACAAGATCAAAATTAATACTTTTGTAATTTGTCTACACTAATATTATAAAGAGGAAAACTTTGTTTGTTTGTTTGGTTGTAATGAATAGGCTCAAAAACTACTGGACCGATTTGAAAAATTCTTTCACTGTTGGGAAGCTACACTATCTCCGGTGAACATAGGCTATATTAAATTGGACCCGACAGGTGGCGCTGCGATCGAGTTTCAGGAATTTCGCTTTTTCACCCGGGCGAAGCTATCCCTTTCTATGTGTCTTAAGGTGGATTCGAGAATGGTTTAGATTTACAATTGGACCCGATAGATGGCGCTGCGATCGTGTTACGGGCAATTTAACTTTTTCACCCGAGCGAAGCTGGGCGGGACAGCTAGTTTTTTATAATTGTATTTAAATACCGTATCTGCCTAATGGCACAACTACTGTGAGAATGATGAACACGCCTTTCATAGGTGTAACACATCTGATACAAATTGTTATTATTTTACTTATAAGCTTTAATGTCTATACTGTTGGTGTGTCTTTAAATATAATAAAATAAAACAAGACAAATTCCTTTTCTAGTCACGCTCACGCTATCAAATGTATGTATGGAAACTAATTTCACAGCCGGGGCCGGCTTCTATTGACGAGCCTTTTTCGAAATGTACGTTAGAATTTACGTTACGTTACATTGAATAACGTTCAATAAAATAACGTAATTTGACTAATTGGCAACTTCATTGTTACATTTACAATACATTTATATCACAATACATGTTTCAGATCTTTTTTTTATTTATTTACTTACAATTAACACGGATTACACCAATGACATTAAATAAATGTTTACATGACATGTAGACATGATGGCCTATCATTCATCCGCGAACAATGGACTCAGGACTCTGGGCGCAGTGAGAACGCAAGATACTGGGGACATCGCGAGTCTCGTAGCGTGTTACCTTCTTCTGCAGCTCGATGTTGGTGATCCTGCCGGCCTCGCGGCGCTGCAGGTCGAGGCGCGCCTGCGCCATGCGCAGGTAGGCCTGCAGCTGGCGCGGCATGAGCGCCAGCCGCAGCGCCGCCACGCCCGCCACGCACACGCACCGCAGCGCCTCGAACGCCGCGTCCGACATACTGACAACACACACACACACACACACACAATGCACACCTTACACACACATACGTACGACATGCTGCCAGACTGAGGACTTGCGACCCATCTAATATGCTTACATACAAATAGTGCCATCCAAGAAGACGCGCCCCGTCTATTACTAGTCGAGGAGGTATTTTTATTTTATTATTATTTTTTTAAAATTGTCTCTCGTAGCGTGAGTTCCGGGAACTTTTGCTACTTAACCGGTCAATGGCGAGACCTAGTCCTCCAGCCAGGCACTTTATTTCTAAGCAACACAGCTAAGGGCACCCCCTGTGGGGTACGAACCTCGGCTTAGGGCGTTGCTGGATCGCGAGCAAGGGAGCTGGGCTGGACTGGTAGTTTTATTTAAATATTATTTGGGTGCGGGATTTGCGCATCTGGCTCGGTGCGGGCCGGCGTTTGCGGCGGAGGTCGGGGCCGAGGAGGTCGCGGGATGCGGGGAGTATAACCCAAGTCTATTAATTGTAGTGTGCGTGTGCACTCGTAGGCAATGTGTGTACCGATAATCTTACTTCCAACTTAATATTATAAATGTGTAAGTTTGGATGTTTGCGGTTCTTTCACGGCAAAATGGCTGAACCGATTTGGCTGAAAGTTGAAATCGTGATGGCTTATGCTTAGGAATAGGACATAGGCAAATTTTTTTTTATTCCGAAAATTCTAATATTTAATATAAAGTTCTAGTATTATAAAGTATGTTGCTCTTTCACGGCATAGCGACTGAACCGATTCTAGCAGGAAAATACATGAGCTATTTTTTCGAACTCCACGCGGGCGAAGCCGCGGGCATAAGCTAGTACTCAATTAGTGGAAGGTTGCACACTAACATTATACGCTATAAGGAAGAAAGTGGGGCGCGTCTTTATGGCACTATCTGTACAATAAATATAAAACCCCATTTGGTATAAAAACTAGTTTTTAAGGCACTTACAGTGGTTTGTCCATTCCACTGAAGACCCTCACAGTGAGGTAGTGCCGGGTGACGGGCCGCACCCAGAGTAGCACCAGGAGGAAGGGCAACGCGAAGTTTAAATTCATCAGCATTGGCTTCACTTTACTATCACCGTGGTACCTGCGACAGAACATTATGGTTAGACCTTCTGGTCTAGCAGTCAGAGCTCCTGGCTGCGAAGCTTTAGGTTGCAGGTTCGATATCCGCAGAGGGCGTGTTTAAGTGTGATGGAATGAAGCGAGCCCTGCAGGGATCTTTTCACACCCTTCACTAAGTACTCCATGCTGTACTCTCCAGGGAAAACCTCAACGGGGAGCTCATTCCACAGCCTGCATGTTTCTTCACATAGTAATATTTTTTTTAGACTAATTAATGTTCACGAAGCGAAAGAGGTATATAGGTCTAAAGAGAACTAGCGCTCTACTCTCTCTGCCTACCCCTTTATAGACTCGGCGTGATGGTATGTATATATATTAGGCATACCTTAACGAGTCCCAGTGCATTCTGGCCACCCTCAGGCCGGGGAATGTAAACAAGGTCCCAATCATTGCAGCCCACACGGCAAACGATAATTTCAATATCAATTTAGAGGCAGGCCCTCTGAAAAAAAAACAGATATCAATATCAGAATGAGGCAACCCCTAGCCTGTTGTCAGATAGGTACTAAGTAGGATACTAAGAAAGGTAGGGCATAACGGGTTTCCCGTTCGAATTCGGAGCTGCCCGACAGGGGCAGGACCTCCACCTTATAGAAGGCCGTAGCCAAATAACACAATTTATTGTGTTGTGTTCCTACGCGGTGAATAAGGTTTCCAGTAATGAGCTCCTTGGGTAGGTGGGAGGATTGTCACATTGTGTTGGAAGCAGAGGGACTAAACCCATTATGCTGTCAACACAGTATAACTCTCCGAACACAGAGTGGCAACGCTCAAGCGATACTTCGGTATCGTGAGCGTAAATAGGCTACGGTAACCGTTTCCCATCAGGTGGGCCGTATGCTTGTTTGCCACTCTTGTTGTATAAAAAAAAAAATCATTCACTGCCATATAAGGAGTTGAAAACATAGAATATTGAAATATGAAAAAACTTTATCTGTTTCTCCGTCTACTAATCAACTGCTACGGTTATGGATACATGGATGTTGCTATGTTAAAAAAAAATCTGAAACAATTTCGATAACACTTTGACAGGCCGAGCACTTTTCGTTTCATAATGTAGGCAAATCTAGGCGTGGCAATGAATTGCTCCTGTTACAAAGATCTTATTTACAAAAAACTATTTGTCTACATAAAAATGTTAAAATATGTTGTATAAAATTGTTCTACATAAGAAAAAGAAATGAAAAGAAAACTGATTATTTCATTTCGATGTTTTCCCCCTGATCTGTGTTTTTCTTTTGGAAATGTATATTTATGCCCTTTACTTTAAATTATGATTTATGTCTTGTATTGATGATATGAGTTATTAACTGACAATAATTGTTCAAATTATCTATACCAATACTATAAAGAGGAAAGATTTGTATGCAAGTATGTTTGTATTGAATACGCTCCGAAACTACTAGACCGATTTGAAAAATCCTTTCACCATTGGAAAGCTACATTCACCCTGAGTATCATAGGCTATATTATCTGTTATAAAAAAATCTTATGTCCACCCGTACGAAGCCGGGACGGACCGCTAGTTATAAATAAATAAAGACTTACAGACTTACACTTATAAAATAAAGAGACTTACACAGACACCAAGCCTTGATTTTCAAGGAATTTAGAAGCATTTTCGTAAAAGCTATCATATGCAGGATCCACCCCTACTTCCAAGTTTGACTCATCTATTATCAACACAACCATTGCAATGAGCAGGAACACACAGAAGGCCACAATGCACGTCGACCGCTCGCCAATTGACTCTTCACTCGTGAAGTACTGCTTCGTCAGGGAGAATAGAATTTTGCTGTGTAGTGTTAAGGATCATACAAACAAATACACACACACATCATCACGCCAAGTCCCTAATGGGGTAGGCAGAGAGTATAGAGCGCCAGTTCTCTCTAGACTTACATACCTCTTTCCCTTCGTCCACATTCATCAGTCTCTTCATACATGCTTATCAGTTTCGAGTACTCTATAGAAATAATATATCCTCACGCCTTCCCACAAGGGTCCCCGAAGGAGTAGGCAGAGGTGTATAGGTAATGCCCACACACCCACATTCCGCCGGAGGTATATTAGGTGCCAACTTGACAGATGGCGAGTCCATCGCCGTTACTCAAGCACGACTATACATACGCCTTTTGAATTTCTTCTCAGACGTATGCAGGTTTCCTCTCGATGTTTTCCTTCACCGTAAAGCTCGTGGTGTGACTAATCACTGTACTTAAGTTCAGAAAAACTCATTGGTACAGTCGGAATTCGAACTTGCGACCTTTGCGGTGCAGGCATCTGCTCGAACCACTCGGCCACCACGGCTTTCTATAGAAATATATAATTGATATATAGGTACAGTTTCAAACTAAGCCACAAATAAAGCAAAGCTTGTTATATGGAACTATGCAATGATATACATACTGTGGGAATCAAACACGCTACCTTAAGTTTCCCGGTCAGTTTCTCTGACCACAATTCGGCTGATATACTGTAAACAAACTTTTGAAACCTTTTCTAGTCTCCTCAGAATGTTATGTAACTTCAATGAGATAAGTTCACACAACCATGCTAACATCTATGCAGGTAGTTAACCCAACAGTTGGCAATACACACACCTCTTAATCTTAGTTGGCCTCCAGATTGAGCAACTGTGACCTCAGGAGTAACTCGATATTTATTACAATATTGTGTAAACTTGTATTTTAATATTTTTTTCTAATAACACAACAACATAAAAAAAAAATGATTTGGTTTTTATAGATGTGAAACCAAGCCTTTATAATATATCCTCACGCATTCCCACAAGGGTCCCCGAAGGGGTAGGCAGAGGTGTATAGGTAATACCCACACACCCACTTTCCGCCAGAGGTATATTAGGTGCCAACGAGACCTGTTGCGAGTCCATCGCCGTTACTCAAGCACGACTATACATACGCCTTTGAATTTCTTCTCAGACCTATGCAGGTTTCCTCTCGATGTTTTCCTTCACCTGTTCAGCTCGTAGTGTGACTAATCACTGTACTTAAGTTCAGAAAAACTCATTGGTACAGTCGGGATTCGAACTTGCGACCTTTGCATTGCAGGCAACTGCTCGAACCACTCTGCCACCACGGCTATACCAAGCCTTTAAGTTATTTTAAGTGAGGGCCTCTACTGTAGAATGAATCGGTGAGGGGCCTCACATGATAAGGTATGGTTATGTCGCTAGACCCAATCAAAATATAATATATGCATACTGGTATATATTTTATAAGCATACAGTCTGTCTGTTGTTACTGCCACCTATTGCTTGTAACACCAGGGGAATTGCTCACATATTGCAGGCCTAATACCTATCAATTGGTTTCAGAAAAATATCATTAGTACTATTTAATTAACTGTATGCTGTTCTGCAGTATCCTGATTAATAACAAATTTTCTATTCCAATTCTAATTTCATATAAGATCTAGGATAAGGTCAAACTCCATAACTTGCCTACAGTTCTAAAAACACAACCTTACACCTTAAATCTGATATTACCATCTATCTATATAAGTAAATTTATTGTTGTCTAGTTACCATAACACAAGCTTTGCTTAATTTGGGACTAGGTCAATTTGTGTGGAATTTATTAGTATCATTATTATTGTCTATTAAAAAGGATACAATGAGAAGAGAACCACAAGGAGGCACCAAACCATGCTTAAATTGAACTCATCCTTCAGTGGATATATGGATGTATAGATCTGCAAATATCAAAATAAATATTAATAATTCAACTGATTTCCATAGATTGTGAAGATGCCATACATTACTGGCAATGATGTCTTTTTCAACAAGACATATATTCTGGTAAAATGACTTACCTCAGACATAATATAGACTATACAGGTGTACAGAGAAAAGTCCACAATCCATAAATATTCTGTGTAAAATCTAAGGTGTATTACGTCCAAAGCCGTCACTGGCGCCGTCTCCAACTGAATATCCAGGTTACGAGGTACGTAGAACGTTTCTGGCTTCCCATTCGACTCATTTTTACCGCCTTTTTTGCCCTTCGGTTTATCCTTCGGCACCCCGGCCAGACTTTTTAGTTCACTGTTATCCGGGTACAAGTACCGATATAACCCTTGCGAACACAGTAGCCACCTTGCAAAAGAGTAATTCCCTAATTTCTGTATCACTGACACCATTATCAGAGTTATAACTAGTTGAGCGCCGAGTAGAGCCTGTAATACACAAATTTACAAATAATTTATTGACTTAATAAACCGTTCAATTGGATTCTCTAGCTGTAATCCGATCATACGCACCATTTTATATCGTTTATCATTCACATTTATATCTATTGTCTATTCATAGTCTAAATTTAATTTATTATTTTTATTTTAAGCCTATCTATAACCTATAACCTTAATTTCGTACTCCTACACAATATTAAAGAGAGAAAATTAAAAATAGCTGTCAAACTTGGTGGCAGAGAGAGCACATAAACGAATACGATAGGTAAGAAAGAGAAAAAAAATTCAATATACATAAATTTAGTCATTTCATTTTTGTCGGGTTTATTTCTCATGGCAATTGACATATAACATTCAAGAATGACGTTTCGTGGTTTGTCTACAGATCATTAATGAAAACTCGTTCCTATATAAACAGCTGTTTATTCTAGACTTACTTCTACTCTTCGAGCTCTACTCGAGCTTCTACTAAAGTATAGTATTGCCAACATTAACACAACACGCTAAGAATTAATGATATAATTTCCCTTCAAAATGGAATATTAATCATAGAAATTTAGATAGATCACTAAAATAATACTTGTTGGTAAAATATATCATTTATTTCCCAAGAAGAAGTGAATACAATATTAAAATTATCATTTTCGGCTATCGGAATAATTAATTAATTATATTATTATTATAGAATTAAAATTCACTTAAACAATAAAATCTGACAGTTTTTAAAAAATTGGCTAGAAATATGAACTGAAGTTTTATTTAGGTAGTTCGAAAGAGCTTAAATTTTTTAAAGTTTTATTTTCTTTCCCATCAGTTTGTTCTTTGTGTCTACAGCGTCTACTCTATGTAGTTCTGAAATCTGAACGTTGCGCGAAAGGTGTTGAATTTCCGCTAAGCAAACGAGGGCGCCGCGCGCCTCGACGCATCGATCGATTGATTTGGCTGCCCTGCGCTGTGCCGTACAACTGACATTTAGTCAGTCGCCGTAAAAGTCTGCCCGCTTGCGGACTAATGGGACGGGATACAATTTTTAGTTAATTTCAATAGTTTTATATTTTTTCAAAGTGCTGTGGTAAGGACTACGCCAAAATGGGGTCGTTGTTTCGGAGTGAAGAAATGACACTATGTCAGCTCTTCCTGCAGAGTGAAGCCGCGTATGCCTGCGTGTCAGAGCTTGGAGAATTGGGGCTCGTGCAGTTCCGTGACGTGAGTAAATTCATGGAACGCTACGCCCCCTTAACCTGAAGTTTGGTTCTGAATCAGAAATTCTGATTCCTCCACAAGACGTAGAAACTTTGACCTCGTTTAGTTGATTGTATCCGATGCCCTCAATTCTTATAATGCTGAGTTATCAGATCGCTAGTATCGATTGTGACTTAGCTGCGACAATTTTTTGTCATTTCATACAAATAAACGATTTACACGAATGTAACTGCCATTATCTGCCATTGGGTAATTGTATTCTGTTATGGAGAAGGATTAGATCGTAACAAATTAAAAAGTATATGTTCCTATGTGTTTAATGTTTTATGTCAACTTACTTAATGATTAATAATAGCTGTGTAGGTAGTACCCACAAATCCACAAGCTAATTATAATTAAAGTATATAATAGATAACAATGTTTATGTGGTTTTATAAGAGGAACAAATAAATATATTTGCATATTTGAGTCCCTCTAGTGCATGGAAAATTTACACAATGTATTAAATGTTATCAAAATATTGTACACAGTTTTGTACTTAATGTCAGAGGTGATTACAGACTGTTGAACTGGTACTGGTACTGATATGTATAACCCTCCAACCCTTCACAATGGACCTGATCTGTAGGCAGGGGTATAGTGTCAACTTCTATCTCTGACACTCAAGTAGATATGTTCACTGTACTTAAGTTCACACACATGTATACTTCATATTGTAGATGACTAAATAAATACCTAAATAAATACCTGGGACAATTCCACACAAATTGACCTAGTCCCAAGTTAAGCAAAGCTTGTGTTATGGTAACTAGACAAGGATATATTTACTTATATAGATAGATATATACATATGACATCCAAGACTAAGGTACAAACACTCATGTTCATCACACAAATATCTGCTCTCAGCGGGATTCGAACCCGGGACCTCAAGTTTCGCAGTCAGGAGCTCTAACCACTAGACCAGACGGTCGTCATAACTATACAACAATCTTGAAACAATTCGAAACAAAAATAATTTTGTTATCTAAAGTTCTAGGTGTAGAAAGTCACTATCGAAGTAAAAAAGGAAGCATAGAGACCAACCCAACTTAATGGCAATTTTCATCAGAAAGTTGCTTAAAAGAGGGTAATTGCTGCAACTGAGGAGTCCATTATTCCTTTAGCTGATAATATCTATATTGTCTATGGGTACTAGTGCTACCAACAGTCAAATTTAAAGAAACCATGAGGTAACCAGTCATGTGATATTATAAGCAAGATAATTGGTGTCCAATAATCATTGATTGATTAATTCCTCAGATATTATTTTTACATCACATGTTAATGATAACATGCCAATTTAGGTTTAGGTGTTTACTGATTTCAATTGAATCTATGTACTGATAATATCTTCAGATAGAACTCGAAATTACCAAAAGGATGGGCACAACCTAACAGAACTTGAACATTAACATACTTCTAGTAGGTACTTAGATAACATCAAAATTATGCTGTATAACCAAACAAAATATGAAACATACATATATACATATCATCATGCCAAGTCCCTAACTGGGATAGGCAGAGAGAATAGAGCGCCAGTTCTCTCAAGACTAACATACCTCTTTCCCTTCAAGTATATTTCTTCAGGAAAAAGTTTATATGTGGTGCTATATAAAATTTATTACATAGATTATATTTTCTTCACACCTTCCCAAACCGTTTAAAAATAGCCCCTTGTCGCCAGAGAATTTAGGTGCTTATGTGACATAGGGCGAGTCCGCCGCCATTTTCAAGCTCGACTAACTATACATACATACATATATTATTGATTTCTTTTCCTCTCAAACATGTGTAGTTCGTAAAGTGAAGTACCTACTTATGTAAAAGCGTACTACGTGATTAGGTATACATATATTTAAAGCTTAAACTTCGGAACCTATTTTATCAAAGTAAAGTACCTAAGAGCGTTCTAGGGTAGATGACGTCACAGGCTGTATTCACAATTTAGGTATTGTAGAAACCGGATACCACGGTCTGCAGTTGTGTTTAAGTATTGTAGTAGTTATTAATATCAATTTATACCTTTTCAACGACTCAGTTATCAACAATATATCCATACTATCATACTAATATTGTAAATGCGATAGTTAGTTACTCTGCTTTTTTATTGCAAGTTCACGACTTAACTGCTGTATCGATCGTAATGAATGAGAAGGTGTGAAATAGGGTTGAAAGTCTGATATGTAATACAAAATTCCTCAAGTTAACGTTAAATTCCTCAAGTTAAATTTTCATAATACTTTTGGTAAGAAATTTTCAACCTTATTGCAAAATCATCCAATGATTATGTTGTTATTTTTAAGCGGACGAAGTCGCGGTTAACAGCTAATACCTGGTAATAATAATGATAATAATGGTATATTTCACTGTACTAAAAACTAAAGACAATTAAATTGAATTGTCATGAGAATTTTATTGTAGTTGTATGAATAATTTGTAGTCTCCTTTTAAATTACATGTTAGATAATAAGGTAATAATATTTCATATACCGAACCTACAATCTGCTTTGTAGTATTACTGGTGGTTTTATAAGTAGTATATTTCATATTTGATATATATAGGCAGGTTGAAATAGCGATCTTTATAACGAGTTTTCTGAACATAGATTTCCTCACACCTACTTTAGAGGTAGGTGTGAGGAAATCTATGTAAGTAAGTAAGTAGAGGTAGGTGAAATCATAAGAAATTCATCCATACTCGGGCAAAATACGCGACTCAAAACTCAAATACACATTATATGTGCAACCTATCAGATATAGTCGTATATAAGGAAACGTAGAAATGGTAAGACTTTCTGGCTGGAGACCTAGGTCTCGCCATTGACCGGTTAGGTAGCAAAAGTTCCCGGAACTCACGCTACGAGAGACAATACAAAAAAAAATGGTAAGACTTATGCATAGTCTTGTTTGAGGGACGGCACCGAACTCGCCATCTGTCATGTTGACACATAAAATATACGTGAATGGAGCGTATCGTTTCCCTCTTTACTTCAGGGAACCTCCCTTTACTTTATACCTTTGCTACCCTTAATTACTTTTGTGGGAAGAATCGAATGCCCACAAACATTTCGAAGCTTTCTGTTACGATTGTTAAATAGCTGTTTAAAAATACTATGTGAAAGTTGTTCTGAGCTTATACTGTCCAAAAATAAGTTCCGACATAACCGATTTTATCATGGTATGTCCATGCCTATGCCTGCATGCCTATTTAAAAATATTGTATTGATAATATTAATTGTTCATGACAGTTGAATCCAGACGTGAACGCGTTTCAACGCAAGTTCGTCAATGAAGTCCGTCGGTGTGACGAAATGGAGCGCAAGCTTCGATACTTGGAGAAGGAGATCCGTCGTGATGAGATCCCCATGCTGGAGATTCCAGGGGAGTGTCCCGAAGCGCCGCAGCCCAGGGAAATGATCGATCTCGAGGTATGTATTGCAAGTCTACATGACATAGAGTTTGTAATATTTGGAGAGGCTTAGACTTTTTTGTAACGTATTCTAACTGCTAGATGTTCAGAAGAAAACTAAATGGGGATGGAGTGAAAGGTATGTATGAACTTACTGAAAACGATTTTCTTAGAAATATAGGTACATATATAGAACTGGACGTGAGGTAGCAATTATTGTCTGTTGAAGCTTCAGACGTGTTGGTTTTTGAGAGCAATACAAAAAGTATTGTTATGTATATTGTTTAGCTATATGACAGTATATAATGTACCTAAAAAAGGATATGGTGCAAAAAATTGGAAATTTATAAAAAGGCAATAACAGAATTAGTTCTGAGGAATTCCGCACAAGTATCGAAAATATGTTGAAAGTTGCTATGACGAAAGTCTTGCTGCAACTCATTTTATTCAGATACCGAAGGTAGCTAATTAAAAACTAGGTTTGCTGGTAAGGTCCGAAGACCCTTTGAGCTTGGGAGCCTCGCTCTAAGGCATCATCTCTGGGTCGTTTAGTACGTACAAGCCAAAATCAAGGCTTTTGAAGTCTTCAGATAAAACTATAACGTCGTCGATGTATCTCAGGCCACCTTCGAAAAGCTCGAAAACGAGCTTCGTGAAGTGAACCAGAACGCTGAAGCCCTCAAAAGGAATTTCCTCGAGCTAACAGAGCTGAAGCACATCCTCAGAAAAACTCAAGTATTCTTCGATGAGGTAAGACAATTTGTAATACTTAGCAACTGTTTTAATAGCTCACGACTCGGTAATCAAACTACATTGTCACATGACAAATTGTAAAAAAAAAATGTAATTACAGTAACGTAATCAGCTCCTTATTCGTAACGAGCTATCGTAAATCACATTTGTCAAGAGATAACACGCTAATCCGGCGATATCCTCGTGATTGCTCAACTGACAAAATTTTGTACATTTTGTACGTAAGTCATGTTTGTTACGTCGAAAGTCAATCTTAATTTATTATCTGAGGAGAGTATTGTTCAAGAGTAATGTAAATATTTCAAGATTGATTGACGGAGCCTGCAAGCAAGGCTCTCTAATGACGTAGATGAGCTCAATTGAAATGCCAAGTGAATGCCAGCAGTTTCAGACAGTACGGAGGTCAACACTGTTGTAGAAAAAAACTAGCTCCATGTCATCAAACGAACAAATTGTAAAATTTTATTTTATCATCCACTTATTATTACTATTATGTTTGTTTTATATTTGTTTGAGTTACCTTATTTTGGTCGGTGTCTCATGAAGTATATTATTTTTATATTATATGCTGAGTTTTATAATTAGGGATCGCAATAACAAGAGTACCATCCGATACGATTACTAATTTCTGTCCAGCACTTCTCTTAATCAAACAGTTTGTAACATTCTCTTGTGACCAAGGCCGCCGGCTAGTTCAACCGTTTGAAACACAAATGTGGGCTTCAAAATCTTACAAATTGCTAAACTTTTGACGTGTAGATTCGTTTTTATTGTGATGATGACGTCACAATTGCCAGTGTCGCATTCTCTCCCAAGCCGCTGTCGTCACTTGATTGATCATAGATATTCGTAACTGTCCGCTTAGAATTAACTTTCAGAGATTACTAACTAATATTTTATGTATATTATTACACTGCGCGTATGGCTTTACGCTGATAAATTTTAATGTTACGGTCGTATCGAATGTGACATTGACCTTGGCGCCATGTTGGCGTGTGTGTGCACAAGATGGCGGATCCGTCGCGCGAGGAGGAACAGGTGACCCTACTGGGGGAGGAGGGCCTCATGGCTGGAGGGCAAGCGCTCAAGCTGGGGTATGCTCAGATTGATTACAGCTCCTCGATGCGTTTTGATTTCCCTCTGTGTATGTTATGCTCACAGGGAGCTCCCCGCCCGGGGGGTTCCTGGTGACTCATGGAAGTCAAAGCATGTCCTAGAGCGTTATTATTTTTCCAGCGCTTGTACTGTGACGCTGATACTGGAGTCTACCGATCACCACTCAGGCAAGCATTGGAGTCGGCCGGTTTATAGTATATCATCAACATAACACCTCTCTTTGACTTCTTGTGTGACGGAATGATGGCTTAGCGTAGCATCGCAACAGACCCTATCGATAGTCAGTCCTAATATCCGGCTTTAAGGTCTACAATTTATTCCCAAATCGCGCGTGCTAACCAACTGCTGCCTGAGTGAGTTTTATTTTGTTAACTAACAATGTTTCCGCCGTAATTTATTTTTGAAGTCCTTGTAAAGATTTTCAGATCTTAAAAAACTCTAATGTTATTCCTTTATCAAAATTGTTATTTTATGTTTATCATACAGTCATGCTTTCTATTTCACTTGTCATTTTATGCATGCCATTATGATTTTTATATACATGTTATGTACTCATATGTAGTAGACACACGACGCGAACCAAAGTATATATAAAGTATATTGTTTAGTTGATAAACTACACTGTATTGTGAACACATGATGTTATAGAATAGAAATGTAGACACACAACTAACAATGCAATGAGATTGGCTTCCATAGAACAGTAGCTACGATCAGCACAGGACCGCGTAGTGCGTGAAAATTTGTTTGCAGACCATTGGCGCTACTTTTTTACTACAACAGGTACGCGGTACGTTTCGGCATCTGGTGTGTGTTTAACGCGGTTTTAGCTTTCACGTGCGTTGTGCCGTTGTCTGGGCGATGTTTGTCTATATGTTTATGTTCCTCCGTGTAGCACGAGGGTGGTGCCAATACCACTGAGTCGATGACGCGCGCGCTGATATCCGACGACCCGAACCGACATATGGGCCACGTGCAACTAGGGTATGTATGCGTGTGTACATACGGCACCAGAGTGACACTGACCCCACTTGACTTAACATCTGCAGCCGGACTGGTCTGCCAACATGACACCTGTACCGCCTTCAGCGATTGACGTATTAGATAATCCGGTCTGACTTGTATTGGTCGAACGTCTGGTCTTGCTAGAACTTGACAACGTTAGAATTCATCTTCGATGTGCCCACCCACATGTCAAATTTACGAGGACTTTTTCTCTATATAAAATATAGAGAGAGAGAGAGAATAGGTTATAAAAAATATTTATCTGAATAAGTACGCAATGGCCTTAATAATTACGTTCATGATAGATTACAAATATACGTAATTACTATACTAATGATGTTGACTTTGCCGTGATTAAGTTACTCCGTCGACGGAGGGCCTATGGCGTACAGAAGATGTAAGACGAGACGATCAATCAACATGTTCACATAGCTTGACACTTTTATTATTTGACAAACTGCGCGTCCAATGTAAATATTTAACACGACGATATAGTAAATGCTTAAAGAACTCCGGCTTTAGTTTTATACGGTTTATGTGGACAGTTTCAAGGAAAGGTTGCCGTTAACTATAAATCTGACAAATTTTTAGAGTTTATTAAGTGAAGATAAAGCTATTGGCTGCAAAAAGTTTATGAATCAGAAAATGATGTATGAGCTAAACGTTAAGAAATCCTTTTTCCAAATTGCATGCCATCTCCAGCCCCAAATTTGTATGTAAATACTGACATCTATGGCATCAAAGCTATAATGTACTTTGAGTGTGTTGTATTTGTTCACAATGATTCAGTCTCGCTCTAATGTAATGCCTGATTTATTCCCTAGTTTACGGGATAAGCAAGAGTCCTTGGAATTCCTGCCTTGGTTAGTAGTGTATTGAGTAATTTATATAGTAGCTTTGTATTAGTTATGTAAAGGGTACGTGGTGCTTGTTTTATATATCATATTGGTTGTTTGGATGTTAATATCTAATATGACAATGTTGGAAATATGCATTTCAATGTTTGTCACGAGAAATACTACTTTAATTATTAACACATTTTCACTTCGCTTACTAACACTCACTTCAATACTTATCACAATATACTTTAAATTATTTACGTGTACCTCGACGAAGGTAATTTGGACTTCAAGAATAGATTGGATTTAGGTGCGAAATCTGTAAATGCTGAAAGTTACTCCTTATGCGCGTCGAAAATTTGCTCGAACTTAATTTATTTAATTATGGACAAAATAAGTTACAGTATGGGGCCATGGTCCAACCCTGAGGGACTCCCTAAATTAAATCATTGTTCTCGTTAAATAAAATAAGTTTTGAGCAAAAAGGTTAAGACACAGACTAACAGCGTCTTGGTACGAGTGTCTTTTATTTTAATATTATTATTTTTGTGTAGTTTTAAGTACAACTCATGTTATACATTCATTCCAATGGTCAATAATGTAATACGCGTGTAGTGGATACGAAATACAATATTCAAGTCTTAACAAAAGACTAGAACGTATTATCAACCTTGAGTCTATAGTATAAGGCAGTGATAAATTTACATTGCTAGTTGTCAACACCCAAATAAATTTCTAAGCAAGGTTGCTTCTCGCTCCATATACAAGTATTCGAGCCTTAAAATCATGTTGGATACAAAGAACTAAAATAACATTAAGAACTATGTAAGTTATTCTACTAACTTTAAAATGAATAAAAAAACAGGACAGAAAGGATGAGTGAAGAAAGATTGACGAAACAGATATACAAAGCAAAAGTGTGTGCAAGAAGAGGCAGAAGAAGGCCACGTTCCAACTACCTGGATCAAATAGATTGGACTCTCAAGGACGGGAACGTAAAGAGTACTCGAAACCGACGAGCATGTATGAAGAGACTGATGAATGTGGACGAAGCGAAAGAGCATACCTCTTTCTCTCTCTAAGTCTAGAGAGAACTGGCGCTCTATACTCTCTGCCTATCCCGTTAGGGACTTGGCGTGATGATATGTATGTATGTAAATGTTGAAGCATCGTTATAATCGGCTATTATGAAATTGGTTATTGTCAGATGGTTCGAGTTTCGAATCAATGCACTTGTTTCTCTTCCGTTCTTTGTCTACGTTCATTGTTTGCACAGTGCCTCTAAAGGAGAATACGTTGATCCGTTTAAAGCCCACTGAACTTTAAGAATGGACAGTTTCTTGTCTGATAATCTAACTTCATGTACAGGTCAGTTTAGTCTCATTGATTTTTTTTTGTCGGATAAACGACTTTTTCTTTAGCAATAACATTTTCATTTGTAATCTTAACACATTGACGTTTCTTGGGAATGATAAGATAGAAACCAAAACAAAGGTGTCGATTCACAACACTTCGGCGTGTAATATTCTATTGATAAAGTTTCTGAGGAAGGTAACGTCTCTGATGATATGGGATTTGGTAAATCTTTGTGCACTGATTGATAGTGTCACGAAGTCTTGACGTGAATCACAAGTTACGAGTCGCAAGAGAATTATTGAGGCTAATGTTAATTTCTTCGAATTATGTGGTCCTTCAAGCCTGTTTTCACTTGACTACTTAAACCGAACTATGTGATCATTGTTTGGTTTATATATTTGTTATAATAATGATCTTGTTGTTTTGTTTAATTAAATGAGGCATTTAATTGTTATCCTAAATTACTATTTACTTATTGAATAAGAGTGTTTGGTTGACGCCTGACGCCTTCCTTAAAACCTTCGCTGGAAATATATTGACGTCCGTCTCGTTTTCAAGCACAGCAGTACATACGATAAATAATAGCGTTAGGAAAAACCCATTGCAATATTGGATTTGCAGGACTTCTTAAAACACTACCACTTCAGGGTTTTATACTGTAGAAATGGTTTGTTTCTTAAACACTATATCTACACTCGTGATTCATTTAATGAGTTTGCTCTGTCACATGATTTGTTTGAATGTACATTTGTAGTTTGCAGTATGTATGTACATATTTATCGATAAACTATGTCCTGGATGAGTCAAGAGTATTGTTAGGCGTTCATTGTTGACAGTTGTTATAACCGTTCTATTCTCCGCCATTCTGCAGTTATTGTCTTTGTGACTTATGTACGGATTTTCCAGCGAAAATCGATTGTATTAGAGTTCTACATCCTGCATAGGCAATTGAAGCATCATAAAACGTTAGCACGCATCGGGTGTAAACATCTGATGTTTGTATATATACCGTTAACCGATCGTCGACCGGTACTTATCGTGACTGACACATTGGCGATGCGAAAAATATTGGTTTGTACCAAGTTCACGGTGAACGGACTTTCAAATTGGCTCGTAATTTGTGGCACAGTGTGTGCAATGGCTTTGTCATATCCAGTTCCACTGGTTCTCACATATTGATTTGAGAATTGTGAGTCATCGGGCCAATGTCCGATGGACGGTGGAAATTCCCAATCCTCAATGGAACAGAAACATGGACGTAAAACGAGACTAATTGAAAGCGAAAATTTCAATGAAAACATTTAAAGAAGAAACCTTTAATGAAAGAGAAAGTAACTGTGAAAAAGTAACAGTAAGGAAGTGCTATAAAGGTTGATTCGCCAATGCGTTTGGTTGAAAATGATGTCTGAATATTTTTCTCAGAATTGGAAGCCTATAATTGACTTTTGTCGCTAAGTAGAAGGCGTCGGAAGACTGCTATGCCCCGCAGTTACGCCTGATTAAACTTTGATAATTCGCTCCTTTGGTTTGCATGTTGTGTCATATTTATGGCTTAGCTATGAATGCAAAAAAATATTTATAATGATCGAATTCCTGACAATAGCGCGTCAAACAAACAAACACTGCATCTTTATAGTACATATATGTATTGTGTAGTTTAGAGTTTCTAGTATTGTCATGCATATTTACTTAACTTGATAGAAATCTCTATATGTTATTCAGAACATCGCTCGGCAAATCGCGGTTCGCGTATATATTCGGTTCAGTTATATAATAGTTTGTACGATATCTATAATTACAATAAAGGCTGCGATTGTGCAATCAATATTTGTTTAACGTTATCAGATATATTTGAATGATTTTTCCGTTCGTTGTAGATATATACTTAGCAGTGTCCTTGTCTTTTCGAATGTTCTTGTCATACCTTTTAGCTACGTTAAAGGGACGTACAAAGTAGTTACTTGTTTTTTTTTTAAGTACGCAAAAGACTTTGTTCGTCTTGTAATTGTTTTCTTGTGGTTTTACATCTTAAGTATTATTGCGTTGGTTTCGAAAGAGGTTTTAATGAGGCTCCCGTCGCGATTTTGTCTGTAGGACTGGGCATATAGCTCGTTCAAAAAAATGATCATATTCCAAAATTGTATCGTTCCATCCAATATTGTTATGATTTCATGAATGAATGATACTAATGCGACGATTATATTATGCTAAACACTAACTCGAAATATAATTGGAATATTCATAAGGAAACCCAGTGACTTTTTATTACATTGTTTTTGGAATGAGTGAAAAACATGAGTATTTATCGATATTGGTTTCTGAAGCAATACAATAGCAAACCTAGTTTGTATTAACTGGTGTATTTTTTAAAACCTTTATCTTGTACTTCAATTATTGACAGTTACTATGACTGTCTCAGGAATCAATATAATGTGTTTCCCTTGTATTGTATGTGTACATAAGACATTGATTTAAAGTTTATATTAAGTTATTTGTATAAATCTATGATTTATTTTAAGGCTTATGGCTCGAAAGAATTCACGGCACACTTGAAGAAACATGAATACCCATGTTTATATATCCTCACGCCTCCCCACGAAGGGGAAGGCAGAGTTGTATAGGTAGGACCCACACACCCACTACTACTAATAATACCTGAGATATTTCAAAATTAGGCAAACGTAAGTATTGTATATACTCGTTTAAATCAATTATATGGTAATTGTAACATTCCCAGCCACCAGACTCCAGACCAGAGCAAGGATACGTATGGTTTACGTACACGGACGGACAGTCGTCTTGGTAGTCTGCCAAGGTGACGGGCGCCACTATCTCTTACATCATCACTGCCACGTTCAAACGAAATTACGCTCTAAATACACATACATACAACACACATTTCTATACAAATAATCACCGCATATGTTACGTAGTTAGTGACTGAAAACCACATTTATTTCAGCATCCAAAACTTCACTTGATTTGCACATGTCACATACTTTAATGGAATTTGTATCTTACTGCCTTAGAGTTAACGTCGAATTCGTTTCGTGTTGATTGACGACGTTTCCGCGAATCGTATGTCGGTTTTGTATATGTATTTACAGACATTACGCATTCATATTAAGTTTCATTACCGTTTAATTGACTAGTTTACTTTATATCCTGAAGGTACGCATTCCGGAAGGGTAGGCAAAGGTGTAATAACGCCCTCTTTCGCCACAGATATATTTATGTGCCAACGTGACAGCGAGCCCAACATCTTTACTTTAGCACAGCTATTCACACACCTTTGAATTTCTTCTCAGACGTATGCAGGTTTCCTCCCGATGTTTTCCTTCACCGTAAAGCTCGTGGTGTGACTGTATTTAAGTTCAAAAAAAGTAATTGGCACCCGAACTTGAAATCTTTGTGCTACAGGCAACTATTCGAACCACTCGGCCACCACGGCCTTGACCAAGTTTAGTTATATGCTATTAGGCGTGCTAATGGACATTGAGTGTTCACACTTGATATTAACGTTACCATCATTGGAGATCACGTACAAAATTGCGATTGTGTTAATTAGCACACACGTACGTGGGAAACACAAATAATTTAGTTTAACTGTGACCAGGACAAAGATGTTAGAAGAACTGTATTGGATGTAGCCAGGATGTGGGTTGGTGTAACGTGAATTACTAGGTTCATTAAAGTTATATAAGCGTAGATTTCAATAATTTTTACATTAAGGTGACCTCACGTAGTGTCGAGCGTTCTTTATTTAAGGAGCATAGTCGCTGTGCGACAAAACTCCTTAAATAAAGAAAAAAAAAAGGACCAAACAATTGTCGCGTTGGGACTTGTTTTACAGGATAATTTTACCTCTTATTGGCGCCGACTCGGGTTTCCCTGTCTGAATGCCGTTTCAATAAATAAATATTCATAATTTCTCTCCTATATTCATACATTAAATAACTAGAAGCCGTGACTATATTACTAATTAATATTATAAATGTGAAAGTCTTGTTGGTTACTCAATCGCGCTAGAGCGGCTGAAAGTATTTGGATGAAATTTGGCACAGTGATAAATTATCAGCTGGATTAAAACATGGGATATGTAAATAAATCTAACATTGAAGTCAAATGAACGCGGATGATTCCGGGGCACAGCTAGTAACATATATCTTAATTTATTTATCAGGAACTCATAATACAGTTACGGGTATTCTTTAATTACGTGAGTTAATTTCGTCGATTTATTGTGGCGGTACTATTTTTTATCATGTAACGATTTATTAAATTTCATTGAATACCTCAGGGGTAAAGTAGGGAGTAGAGTTGTGTCTAGATTCCTCTTAATATTTACTACAGCAATTATTTTCTGTCGTAGTAGATACGATTGTAATTCTTAATATCGTGTGTCATAAGGGTGAATTGTGAGCCCGCATCATTAATTTGTTATTCAACTATGATTTACCTTATAGGCTGAGCAGTAATTATGGTACTTGTATTTCAATCATTTATTTATTAAAATCTCGTGGAGCCATTTCTGTATATGTGTTTTCCTCAATGGACATTTGAATTATTTATTTCCACGTATTATAACTGATGAATGGCATAGAGTTTCGCCAATGCTTGGCTTCCTTATTTACCATAGTGCCGTGATGGGCCGGTGCCAATTTTATAATATTAGTGAACCGCCTCGGCTTCGCACGGCTAGTAGGGGATATTGTGCTGGGAAGATAAATTATTACCCCTAAACATTATTAATCACTCTGTATATTGGTGAAAACTTTAGATCATAGATTTTTCATATCAATCATAGATTTTTGTATGCTTGCAATACTAGAGTACCTACTACCGAGTATTGAACCGTATGATATATTTTTGTATGTTTGCAATACTAGAATATTCCCGAGTATTGAGTTACTACACAACTGCTGTGGATTGCGTTCAGTAATGCTGTTGTTGCATTGAAATTGTTGACTCTGATTTTTCCAATGCGATGTGAATATATTATGACAGATGTTAGTATATTATGATGTCTGCGACCGAAGTAATTACTAATATTTTTTAAGCCGAAAAATGCTGCTCATGGTCTTTCATATATTCACCAGACGAAGCGCGATGGAATGGCTAGTTTATAAAACATAGCTGCGGAATGCTAGTGTGTATAATAAAAGTCACGCACCATTCACCTGCTAAATACGTTCTCACGCCAATCTCTTATCACTCTTGAACCAGATAAGTATGCCCGTCACAGATTTGCTATATCGCTCTGATGTCAACTGTGATTTTAATCTGATATCCTATCTATTTTGGTTGGCATTTGTGCAACGCATGTCATGTCATGCGCCTGCGCTGACGCAGCCCTCGATGACGTCATTTACCGCTTTATGGAATAACCGGTGTTCCAGTATGCATCATTGTCAGGTGACAAATTATTGTGTATTTATAAAACAGGGGACTATTGCGTTTTCATCCGCTGTAAATTTGATTTTATTGGTAGTTTTTTTTAATAATATGTCCTCACGCCTTCCCACAAGGGTTCCCGAAGGGGTACGCAGATTTGTATACGTAGTACTGACACAGCCACTTTCTGCCAGATATAGATTTTATTGCAAACGTGACAGATGGAGACTCCGTCGCCGTTACTCAAGCTAGACTATAGCGGCACCAACAGTATTCTCAGTGTATTCGTAGATCGGTGGGATTCCCCGATGCTGCGGAAGTGGATGCGGCTCCATGCCGAAATTTAATTGTATATTTTTATGTGTCTGTAACCTACTAACACTAGAATTTAAGTTAAAATTTGTTACTAACCCTATGGACTCCGGTCTGAAATAAAAATATTCTATTCTATTCTAGTCTATTCTATACATCAGACGTCTATGATTTTTTTCTTAATATGCAGGTATATGCAGGTTTCCTCTTGATGTTTTTCTTCACCATAAAGTTTATGGAGTGACGAATCACTGTACTTACGTTCAGAGAAACTCATTGGTACAGTCGGGATTCTAACTTCGATCGTTGTCGCTGACAACTACTCGGCCACCACGGCAAGTAAATAAAAGGCGATGCTAAATTTCTTAGTGTTAGTTGTTTATTATCTTTATTCAAAGCTGCCTTGACACTTGACAATTTTAACTACCAGAGTTTCACATAATTTAAAGTACTCCAAATACAAAATCGCTTTCTCCGTTGGAAATTTCGCAAGCTTGTCAAAACATTCATGACACGATTTTCGAGTACCATGCCCCACATTTTTTTATAAACAACGATATATGGAGCGAGGTATGTCGTTGCAAGTACAATTAATTAATTAATTAATTAATATTAATATAACTTATTTTTACACTTGCATCGTAAAATTGACTTTATGGCATTGAACCAAAAGCATGCAATGCTTGTCTGTCTATAGTTTGCATTAAGATTTATGCTGCGTCTCGCGACGTTACTCGTGGTCAAACTGCAATAGCGATTGATCTCATGGGAACGGTATTTTCATTCCTTTGTCTTTTTCTGTACCCCTGACAAATGTAATAATCGTCCGAGTAGTTTATTCGTGAAGTGTAACAAACAAGCTAGCTTTTGCTTATAATATACTAACAGCTGTTAGCCGCGGTTTCTCTCGTGTATAATTTCATAATATTTTCTAGTCATAAATATAGCCTATGTCACTCAGGGTGAATGTAGCTTGACAATGGTGAAAGCTTTTGAAGAAGCTAGAAGTAGTTTCCGAGCCTATTCCATACTAACAAACGATCAATTCTTTTCTCTTTACAATATTAGTATAGATGTACACTACCTTCGCTACCTTCCTCTTGAACCATAATCACTCGATGAAGACCACATCAAATTCCGTTGCGTAGTTTAAAAGATGTAAGCGTACATTATTAACTGGTTGTTCGATTTCAAACCTTAATTAGAACTTTATAAAGTATCTTTTCAAATCACCCTTGGTGAGTTTAATTGGTATGATTATGTCTATCAGACATGACGTTGACTTCAATATATGTGATAATGCAGTATTGCCATGCTATAAGTAGTAATATGGGTAAGTGTTGTTTACTTTTTCTAATAAAAGGTTAAAAGGCGCAAATAATATAGCTCCTTCAAATTATTCCTTGCCTTACCTGCGTGGTCTGTACCTGTCTGGTGGGTTGAGTGAAGTAACCCTAGGTTTAAGGAGCTTGGAATGTCGTACATCTAGGCTGCACGAACAGCATTAGGGAAGGGACTTCTACACAGTCATTAATTGTAGAGTTAGAAAACTTATCACAACAATACCCAAGAGCCTCATATTATTCACTATTAAACGACATTTGACATATATTCGTAAACATACATCCTCGTTTCGATTTTTCTGATAAATAAATAAATACCTGGGACAATTCCACACAAATTGACCTAGTCGCAAGTTAAGCAAAGCTTGTATTATGGTAACTAGACAACGATATATTTACTTGTATAGATAGATAGTACCTGGATGACCGAGCTTAGCTCGGTATTTTTCAGATTTATATTATTTCGTACAAATGACATACTTATGACAACCAAACAGTCATTGGCTTAAAGTTTGTTGCTTAGCAACGCTTTATCAGTGGGGAAATTCATATACTAATGAAATTGTTGGAGATTTTCAATGCGTAAAAACACGGATAAAACGCCTTTTTTTTTAAATGAAACCTAGCTAGATCGATTTATCGCCCCCGAAATCTCCCCCTTACCAAATTTTATGAAAATCGTTGGAGCCGTTTCTCAGATTCAGATTATATATATAGATATATACAAGAATTGCTCGTTTAAAGGTATAGGGGATATACATATGACATCCAAGACTAAGGTACAAATACTCGATGAGAAGTGCATATAGATGCAATGGAATTCATAATATATAAAGTCAGTAGAACGCAACAAGAATTTATTTAATACACGAAATCAATTCAATTTGCAAAATCATAGTTGATGGAATTATGAAAGGAGAACAGGCTCTAACGTTTATTAAGTTTGAAAAAAGAATTACAAAGAAAGAAAACACTAAAAACTAGTCAAGTGTTGCTATTATTCTAAGGGTATGTTAGATACGTACATTAACATACATTAACTGTCAAACAAAGGCTCTTTAAATCAATGTCTAACACTGGCAGTTTGTAAATGTATTTAATTAAAAGGAGATCTAATGCTCTTTAGGTGTCTGTCACTAGAAATTGTATCTAGTTTGTGTATCAACCTGTTTCACAGTCGACCTGTTTCATCGCTTTTAACGTACATTTAAAAACTGCTCAGTTTTATATTAAGATAGTTGTACACTACGTATGGTGGATTTATTTACCCGTGTCACAATTAGTCTTAAGGTTGTATGAGATACTTCCGTCCAATCGTAAACCAGCGATATTAAACCCTACAGCTTGATACACAAAGTCGACATTTGTATTTCATAAATTACTTGAATACTTGGAAAAAGTTGCGGTGTCGCCCATTTTGTTATCATTCAACTATCAACCTAGTTGAATGAGCTGTAGGATATAATATCGCCCTTTTGTGAATTGGCAGAACGGAACTAAGTTTCTCTTGTACATTCTTTCACTTTATTTCCATTTCTAGTGTGTGATGATGAATCTTCTACGGTTACAATATTATTGACTATGTTTAAGGATTTATACCTGACGCGCATCAATTTTGAAATGTATAGCGCGCACTCAATATTACACCCAAAAGCACACAACTTAAAATCCACAATTAATATCCTACTAATATTACAAGTGAAATAATTTTGTCAAGCGGAAGTATATTTTTGTTTCAGTTTATTGCAGAAAATACTGAACAGAATTTGGCACACAAATAGATTGTTAGATGGATTAACACACATGATGTGCTCTATTCCAGATAAAATCTTTAAATTATTCAAATTATAGCCGAGTGTATCCGTGGGAACACAGCTTGTAAGAATATACCTATTATTAATAACTGTGAGTTATGGTCATCATAAGCATATGGTCATAATATTATCATCTATCGTGGTAGTATTGTCACCAGGATATTCACCATCACGTCTTCCAATATGTTTATAGTTCCTTGTTATCTCAGCATGTTGTCATATCTACGTGATTATGTGTTCCTAAAAGAGGTTTATGTGTAGTTTCGTCGCTGGAGTAATTTTACGGGAACGCATACCGGCCTTCGAGCGTATGCTCTGGCGCGCCTGCCGAGGAAACGTGTTCCTAAGGCAGGCTGAAATCGACACCCCATTGGAAGATCCTTCTTCGGTAAGTCCTTTGTAATGTTTATTATGTCTCTCACGCTTCCCACAAAGGTTAGGCAGAGGTGTATGGGTAGTTCGCACACACCCATTTTCCGCCAGACCTATTTTTTTGATGCCAACGTGACAGATGGCGAGTTCATCGCTGTTATTCAAGCACAACTATACATACGCCTTTGAATTGCTTCTCAAACGCATGCGGGTTTCCCTCGATGTTTTGTGGTGTGAAGAAACTCATTGGCACAGTCGTTTTTTTAGTACTACGTTCTTTTATTTCCAAAACAATAACTCGTTGTCGTTTACATAATTATATATTATGTTCTGACATAATTTTGGCCACGATTTCACCGATTTGATTCCCGCTGAGGGCAGATATTTGTATGATTATCGTGAATATTTACAGCCAATCTTAAATGTATAATAATAATATTGAGAACGATATTTGTATGAATGTTATTTACTGGTTTACTTAGAGAGTAATTACCGATATCACAAACTTTGTCTTACTGTCACCACTGCGATTTTTCCGTGGGAAATTTCATAAAGGTATGTTTCCTTTCAGTCGGATCAAGTGTACAAGTCGGTGTTCATAATATTCTTCCAAGGAGACCAGCTGAAGACGCGCGTCAAGAAGATATGCGAAGGGTTCCGCGCCACCCTGTACCCCTGCCCCGAGGCGCCCGCCGACCGCCGCGAGATGGCCATGGGCGTCATGACCAGGATCGAGGACCTGAACACGGTAAGTGCCAAGAACATATCTACATATGTTACCTTCTGCAAACATATGTCTTAACGACATCCCGCAAGGGTTTTCAATGGACTTAAGATATATAAGTGCCGACGTGACGAAACGAATGGCGAATCCATCCGTTTCTCAGACACGACCGTCTCAGACCGTTTCTTCTCCTGGCAGGTATTTTTCTTGGAAACGGTGGTAACTTTCGTTTTTGTTAAGTATATGACGTTCAATAAGTGTTCCCTGTGTCCCTTACGTTGAATAAAATATTTTAATTTTGATTTCGACTATATGAAAGTCTCCGACGTGTGCAGGTCTCTCGATGATTTCCTTACCGTATCCATTTATTTATGTATATCCCTCCATATTTTTGACGGCCGTCTAGATTTTTGTGTGTAAAACATGAGTATTTGTACCTTAGTCCTGTGTATGTATGATGTCCTATGTATTTAGGTATTTATCTATCTATATAAGTAAATATATCGTTGTCTAGTTACCATAACACAAGCTTTGCTTAATTTGGTAGTAGGTCAATTTGTGTAGAACTGTCCAAAGGTTTATACATATTATAATAGAAAGCCCGACGCGTCTGTTTTTCTGTTTGCCTCTTCGTGATAAACGAAAAAAATACTGAAGGATGTTCTTTTCGATGATCGTGATGGCGAGTCCGTCGCTGCTCTCACCCACGACTATAATAAAAGACTGAGGAATGTGGATGAAGCGAAAGAGGTCTATAAGTCTTTATAGAATTGTCGCTCTAATCTCTCCCTGCCCCGTGAGGTGTAATATGCATTCTTGAGCCACACCGATATATCGACGGTTTTACCGCAGTTCCGAAGTCTATTACAAACTTGAGACCTACCTCAGTTTACGGAAGGTAGTTTTTCGGTCGCACCACGTTACATAGCCACTGTGCCATATGCCTTTGCTTACAGTAAAAGCCCCGACCGATAACGTTAGCAATTTACAAGCAGTAATTCTCCCAGCGTCACGGCTTATATGTAACCTTGCCGGCTCTATTGTAGTGCGAGCACCTATTAGCGTCGCCTGTTACGGCTTTGACACACTAAACCTTTGTAAGAGATTAATTATTGATCGTAAGCGTAATAAATGTTGTGATGCCATTGTCATACTAATGTGCTGTGTTCTTGCTTGCACCGATTCCGTATTTCGTATAAGAACTCCCGCTCTAGTCTCTCGCTCTACTATATCTCTGCCTAGCGCGAGGAGTGAAGATATATAGTGAAATTTGTATATTTTACGTTGTCGGCGGGTGCGATGATCGAGGGTCCCGTTGGAGCAGGCAGAGGGGTAACCACGCCCACTTTTCGCCTGAGATATATTTTGGTTGAACGTGATTCCGTCAGTCCGTTCCTCAAGCAAGACTATACATACGACATTGAATTTCTTTTCAAACATACATGCAGGTATGAGCAGGGATTTATAAAGTCATTTATCACCGGCGAATATTGTTGTGGGGGTACGTTACTACCTACACATTTCTTCTTACCCCTTCGTTCAAACTTTGCAAGGGAAGGCGTGATGTTGGCAATTTTTTTGTAAATGATTAACGCAGTCTACGTTATTTGGACCCGTGGAAAGCTTCAATATTCCGAAGTAAATCTTACTTTATAAAATACGTCCCTATCTTGATGTCACCGAATCAAGTTTGGGCCGGGTGGTATCGCGGTCCACCTCTACTATACAATGACGGCCGTCTGGTCTAGTGGTTAGAGCTCCTGACTGCAACACCTGAGGTCGCGGGTTCGAATCCCGCTGACGGCAGATATTTGTGTAATGAACACGAGTATTTGTATCTTAGTCTTGGATGTCCTATGTATTTAAGTATATAACTATATATATAAGTAAATATATCGTTGACTAGTTACCATAACACAAGCTTTGCTTAATTTGGGACTAGGTCAATTTGTGTGGCATTGTCCCAAGGTATTTATTTATTAATAACAATAATAATTATTATTAAATTATTAATATTACTCTCCAGGTCCTCGGACAAACCCAAGACCACCGTCACCGCGTTCTGGTGGCGGCGGCCAAGAACATCAAGAACTGGTTCGTGAAGGTGCGCAAGATCAAAGCCATCTACCACACGCTGAACCTGTTCAACCTGGACGTGACCCAGAAGTGTCTCATCGCCGAGTGCTGGGTGCCCGCCCTCGACATGGAGACCATCCAGCTGGCGTTGAGGAGGGGCACGGTAAGACATCATAATGATGTGCTTGTGGCGAGCTCGTGGTAAGTGGGCCCCATGCCTGTGTCCTCGAGTGCGCAAGAGCTTCATGCTCGAAGAGTGGCAATCAAAATGCGTTATTACGGGGTGATCCACTCCGGGTACGTTTAGACCAAAAGGCTTGTTTGCGATTGTCAAAATAATATGTAAAAACACAATGTCATATGTAGCAGAGGTTTAGTTTTTAGGAAAGAAATTGTAGCTTTATGCTCTTAGACATAAGGTGGGTTATGTGCTGCATTAGCTATTCATGAAATGTCAAACAAATGCGGAGACGTCAGTGTCAACAGGCGACATGACAGTGTTTGAGTATGTTTATAATATTCCCTGATTGCAAGGCAGGCATCCATTGTCTCACCCCGTAGCCCAGTTATCCATCCTAATTCACTGTTGACAACAAGTGTTATAGTCCAATGTTATTCTAAAATAATTTTCTGGATTAACACATTGGAAATATTTTGTTCTAGAAATAAAACATCTTGTAAATTTATCTACACTAATATTATAAAGAGGAAAACTTTGTTTGTTTGGTTGTAATGAATAGGCTCAAAAGCTACTGGACCGATTTGAAAAATTCTTTCACTGTTGGGAAGCTACACTATCTCCGGTGAACATAGGCTATATTAACTTGGACCCGATAGGTGGCGCTGCGATCGAGTTTCAGGAATTTAACTTTTTCACCCGGGCGAAGCTATCCCTTTCTGTGTGTCTTAAGGTGGATTCGAGAATGGTTTAGATTTACAATTGGACCCGATAGATGGCGCTGCGATCGTGTTACGGGCAATTTAACTTTTTCACCCGAGCGAAGCTGGGCGGGACAGCTAGTAGTTTTATAAAATAAAAATAGACTACTAGGCTATTTATTGTACGGAGACTTAAACGCAGGTGTTATTATAATTAATCGTGTGTCGAACAGGAACGCAGCGGCAGCTCGGTTCCACCGATCTTGAACCGCATGGAGACGCTAGAGGACCCGCCCACTTACAACCGCACCAACAAGTTCACCTCCGCCTTCCAGCACCTGATCTACGCCTATGGCGTTGCCACCTACAGGGAGGTCAACCCTGGTGAGTCGACATATTTTGATATTTTATATTTACGATACTTGATACTTTGAATTGAAATTTGTTAGTTACATAATACATACATACATACATACAATCACGCCTCTTTCCCGTAGGGGTAGGCTTCTTTTCACTTCTTTCCACTTGCTACGATCCTTGCATACTTCTTAGTTACATAATTAAATGTGATATTCAAATATATCACACAGGGATTAAATCGCGTTTGGCTACATGATATTGACATGAGAATTATTCCGTAGGTATTTATAATAATAATAATAATTAATTTATTTTAGATATTAAAATCCATAAATTAAAAAGTATGTATGAAGAGACTGATGAATGTGGACGCAGCGAAAGAGGTATGTAAGTCTAGAGAGAACGTGCGCTCTATACTCTCTGCCTACCCCGTTAGGGACTTGGCGTGATGATATGTATGTATGTAATTAAAAAGTACAAATCAAATCCAATTAATATTAAGAATAAGTGTAATTTATCATAATACATTAAGATAAATCTATTTATATAATATGTATATATTTACTTACCTCCTCACTAACTACAACAACAATAACATATTTTAAAAACTATATATATCCTCACGCCTTCCCACAAGGGTCCCCGAAGGGGTAGGCAGAGGTGTAAAGGTAATACCCACACACCCACTTTTCGCCAGAGGTATATAAGGTGCCAACGTGACAGATGGCGAGTCCATCGCCGTTACTCAAGCACGACTATACATACGCCTTTAAATTTCTTCCCAGACGTATGCAGGTTTCCTTTCGATGTTTTCCTTCACCGTAAAGCTCGTGGTGTGACTAATCACTGTACTTAAGTTCAGAAAAACTCATTGGCACAGTCGGGATTCGAACTTGCGACCTTTGCGTCGCAGGCAACTGCTCGAACCACTCGGCCACCACGGCTTTTAACAATTTAAAAGTAATAATTGATTGACGTTATGTGCGTACGTAATTTGAAATGTTTTTATATGCGTGTGTGTGTGTGTGTGTGTGTAGCCCCGTACACGGTGATAACGTTCCCGTTCCTGTTCGCGGTGATGTTCGGCGACCTCGGTCACGGCGCGCTGATGGCCGCCTTCGGCTTCTGGATGTGCTACAAGGAGAAGCCGCTGCAGGCCAAGAAGATAGACAGCGAGGTCAGTGCTAGCACATACTGCTTCTTGCCTTCCTATTGGCGGAGTCACACATGCACCGACAGTGGTGAGACGGGCCATCTGGTGTAGTGGTCAAAAATCCTAACTGCGGAACTGAAGGTCGCGGGTTCATTTACCGCTGAGGGCAGAAGTTTGTGTGATGAAAAGTATTATTATATAAGTAGTCTGCGTTACGGCTCGCCGCCGTCGGCCCACGCTCAGCGAGCCCGCACCCAGGACAAATCTGCTCAAATACGCTCCCCTTTCAAGAGCCATTAGTTTGATCAACACCATGTCTAATGATATAGATATATATCACCAGACCCTGCCGAAATTCGCAGAAACGGTTAGAAAATTCTTAGAAACTATTTGATAATACATAAGTTTTTAAAGTGTATTTTGTTATATTGTAAATTAGTTTATTAATGTTATTATTATTATTATTTTCTTTTAACATCATATTGGTATACCTGTAAGAATGTTAAGGTGTGTGTAAATAAATAAATAAAAATTTATTCCTTAGTGTTGGTTGAGCTTTGAATCCTCAAAATCGTAATAATTTCTATCGTTTAAAGTGTATTATGTGCTTGCTCCACAGATCTGGAATATATTCTTCGGCGGGCGCTACATTATTCTCCTCATGGGTCTGTTCTCCATGTACACGGGACTGATCTACAACGACATATTCTCGAAGAGTCTCAACATCTTCGGCTCTTCGTGGCAGAACAACTATAACGCGTCCACTCTCATGGAGAACAAACTGCTGCAGCTGAACCCCGACTCGCTGGACTACATACAACAACCGTACCCCTTCGGTATCGACCCCGTGTGGCAGGTGGGTTTTATATATACAATCATGTCTTATATATTTTTACTGTAGTCACACATCTAGCTTAACAGTGAAGAAGATCGAGAGGAAATCCTGCATACGTTTGAGTATTTTAGGCATAGAGTAGTTTGGGTATTCAAAGGCGTATTCAATGCGCATAATCGTGCGTGTGTAACGGCGATGGACTCGCCATCTGTCCCGTGGTCATATATCTGGAAAGTGGGTGTGTGGGTACTTCCCACCCATCTCTGCCTACCCTTTCGGGGAACCTTGTGGAAAGGCGTGAAGATAATTAGAATAATCTTCTAAGAATTCTAGATGGTACAAAAGACACTGCCAGTCATACACAATTGAGTTTGCGATACATTTTATTATTCGTAGCTATTTTATTTGGAATATATCCAATGTGTTCATCCAGCTAAAAATCACCGTTCCGTTCCATCCAATTACTTACAGCCGTTCTGGCGTGACTTAGTACTTGCTACAGCTTGTTGGTACAGTTGGGATTCAAACTTCCACCTTCTACCACCGCACCTCTCGCCATCGACGGGGAATTCATCCCCATACCTTGGAACCACAAAGGTCTCGCACTGTGCGCTTCCAAAGGAGTTTTCTTCCGCGAACGCTCAGGCTGTGGAATGAGCTCCCCGTTGGGGTTTTCCCTGGAGAGTACAGCATGGAGTTCTTCAAGAAGGGTGTGAAAAGATTCCTGCAGGGTCGGCAACGCGCGAGTGATACCCCTGGTGTTGCAAGCGTCCATAGGCGGCGGTAACCGCTTACCATCAGGCGGACCGCATGCTTGTTTGCCACCCAAGTGGTATAAAAAACAAAAAAAAAAAACTTGCAATAATTGCGTTGCAAGCTCGCAAGTGCTCGAACCACTCTCTTATTATTATAATAATGTCGAGATATTATTATTATTACCGTTGTCCCCAGCTCGCAGAGTCCAACAAGATCATCTTCATGAACGCTTACAAGATGAAGATTTCCATCATAATAGGTGTCTTCCACATGCTGTTCGGTGTCTGCCTCTCGCTCTGGAACCACATGTGAGTTGCGTTCGACTCCCTCCTAACTATTTTGCTACCTCTAGCGTGGTGAGCGTGCCTGTAGTGACCTTTTAGATCCTTAGATCGAGTAGCATGTATTCGGTCTACCTAATGGTAAACGATTAGCGCCGATTATGCGCCGATATCAAAATGACTTTCTGTTAACGTTCGTGTTAAAATTAAATTTCGAGTTAGAAATTTCGAATTTTAATTTCAAATTCGAATTTTAATTTCAAATTTCGAATTTTAATTTCAAATTTCGAATTTTAATTTCAAATTTAGAATTGTGCGTTTGTTTTTTTTTGTATGTTGCATAAATAATGGATATGTGTCCCGTGTGCAGGTACTTCAAGCGCCGCATCAGCATCTACGTGGAGTTCATCCCGCAGATCGTGTTCCTCGTGCTGCTGTTCTTCTACATGGTGCTGCTGATGTTCATCAAGTGGACCTCGTACGGCCCCACGCCCGGCCACCTCGGCAGCAACGCCCCTGGTGCGTAGCCGCACTCCTCTGTACTACATACGGTTACAGGGGCCAAGGAAGGCCCAATCCGATGGCGCATACACCAATTAGGTGTCTTACCGAATAGGTTTTATTAAATAGATACTTACATACATACATATCATCACGCCGAGACCCTAACGGGGTAGGCAGAGAGTACAGAGCGCCAGTTCTCTCTAGACTTACATACCTCTTTCGCTTCGTCCACATTCATCAGTCTCTTCATACAGAAGGGATACTTAAAAAAAATACCGTTGAAGAAATGTTCCGTCGAAAGTGGTATGGACCCCAGCGCTGTTATAAGCAAGGGACTTTTAAGTCCAAACAATGTCACTAATACAAATATGTCTATATATTTTATTCAAAGCTTTATGTTGTACAGTAAGGGTAAGAAACCATTATTGTTCTGTTAAGGAAAAATAATGGTTGCTTACTAGAAGCTATTGGGTGTTGTTGTGAAATAAAACAAATAACTCCTAATATAAAATTACGATATTATAAAGGGATTTAATGCTAACTATATATAAATAGTCCGTAGTCAAATAACACAATTTATTGTGTTGTGTTCCTACGTGGTGAATAAGGTTTCCAGTAATGAGCTCCTTGGGTAGGGGGGAGTATTGTTACATTGTGTTGGAAGCAGAGGGATTAAACCTTATGCTACCAACACACCATAACTCTCCGAACACAGAGTGGCAACGCGCAAGTGATACTTCGGTATCGTGAGCGTAAATAGGCTACGGTAACCGTTTCCCATCAGGTGGGCCGTATGCTTGTTTGCCACTCTTGTTGTATAAAAAATAACTTCAAAATATTATTTCATGGGATTTCTACAAACACTATTAATAAAAAGATGTGATGTTTATGCGAAACTAAGGTAAACAATGGGTCAACATATTTGATATCAGCGCGAGTATGGTACGAACGTGTCGCTTGTTGCAGACATCGTGAAGACCAGCGCATACTGCGCGCCTTCGATCCTTATCACGTTCATCAACATGATGCTGTTCAAGGAGGACGCCAACACGAGGCCCGTCTGCGATGACGTCATGTTCGCCGGACAGCTCGCCTTGCAGAAGGTGACACGCACACACACACACACACACACAAGCTCATGCTCACTCACACATGCACTCATTCACACTCAATTACACACACTCGCACACACACACAGCTACTCACACACATACATACACGCATACACATATATCCTACTACATTACGCTGCGATGGACTCGCCATCTGTCACGTTGGCACCTAATATATTTTATATATTATTATATACATTACATATCCAAATGCTAAAATTTAATTTTATTGGTAGTTTTTTTATGGTATAAAACACCCTATTCGGATAATCCATCAAATATTTTATCTCTCTGTAAAATTTTACTTAATTCCAGTACCGATTAATTGTAATGGACTCATATAACAAAAACTAATGTTTATAAGGCCGATTTTGGCGTGACTCAACTCTCTCTATTCTCGAGTGTATGGTAAAATATACCCTAAATGCATGCATTTCGGTGTATAGTTGTTCGTGATCATCGCCCTGCTGTGCGTGCCCGTCATGCTGTTCGGGAAGCCCTACTTCATCATGAAGGAACAGAAGCAGCGCGCAGTGAGTTGCATCTAATTACTTTCTTTTACTTTTTTTTATAATCGCTACCCCGCCTTTTGGGCAGTTATGACTCATGCATATAAATGTTAATGAATTGTCTGTTTGTAGCACTGAATTTATACGTATGAATTTTGTTTTTATCATAAATAGTAATATGTTACTCGTTTGATTATGATTTGGGTTTGATTTATTTCAATAAAAATATATCAACAAATTTAAATATGCATTCGTTGAACAATCCAAGACCAAACATGGAACTAAGGGTACTCGAATCCGGCGAGCATGTCTGAAGAGGCTGAATGTGGACGCTGCGAAAGAAGTATGCAAGTCTAAAGAGAACTGGCGCTCTATTCTCTCTGCCTTTGCGTGAGGCGTGAGTCATGATCCTAATACAAATAGAGATTTATTAGTGATAGTGATATTAAGATAAGAGCCGTGGTGGCCGAGTGGTTCGAGCAGTTGCCTGCGACGCAAAGGTCGCAAGTTCGAATCCCGACTGTACCAATGAGTTTTTCTGAACTTAAGTACAGTGATTAGTCACACCACGAGCTTTACGGTGAAGGAAAACATCGAAGGGAAACCTGCATACGTCTGAGAAGAAATTCAAAAGGCGTATGTATAGTCGTGCTTGAGTAACGGCGATGGACTCGCCATCTGTCACGTTGGCATCTAATATACCTCTGGCGGAAAGTGGGTGTCTGGGTATTACCTATACACCTCTGCCTACCCCTTCGGGGACCCTTGTGGGAAGGCGTGAGGATATATTATATTATTATTATTAGTGATATTATGGTGACCTGTAACACAGGCTTCTCAAACCTACCTCAGGCAACAGTCTCTCACAATTAAAGGAATCTACATAGCTGTGTATCATACAATTGTTTAACTTCCTAGTTGCTAAGATGTTTTGTGAGAGAAAATAAATGAAAGTTATTTTATAGTGATAATCAACCGTATGCGTATAGTAATAAGGTTGTGATTACAGAGCCAGGGCCACCAGCCCGTAGAAGGCGCGGCCGAGAACGGCAACGCGGGCGGCGCTCCCGTGCCTGCCTCGGGGAACCACGACGACGACATCACTGAAGTGTTCATACATCAGGTACGCTTACTTACGTAAGGCGGTGATCTCTGTGAGCGATGAAGAATAAGAGAAGAACCATGGGAATTGACGCTGTTTGCGGACTTTAAATGCTTGAACCCTTTCAGTTTACCACGAAAAGAAGTAACCATGGAATTTCTTGTCGGTTCTTCTGCATGGAAACGACCAACCCGAACAGTGCACCTTTTTAAAAGTTTTATAAGTGTGAAATAAAATAGGTCTATGTGAAATATTTTGATTTTGAAGGTGGCAATGCATAGGACCTACCTGATGGTAAGTTGATGCCGCTTATTGATGCTCGCAACACTAGGTTGGCGACTATGGAAAAATCTCTTCACTCGAAGACCCCCATGCTGTATTCTATAGGGTAAACTACAGCGGGGATTAAATTCCCGACTTGCGCATTCGCGGAAAGAAACTTCTCTAAAAGAAGCAAGTGGTAGATTACCTTGGTTTGAATACGTGATGATGTAGTGTTGCGAGGGTGGGGAGAGCAGTGTATGGGGCAGTATGGGGCAGTAGTAAGCAGGTCGTGTTGCTTAGGGCATCCACACCATCGAGTACGTGTTGGGCAGCGTGTCGCACACGGCCTCGTACCTGCGCCTGTGGGCGTTGTCGCTGGCGCACGCGCAGCTGGCCGAGGTGGCCTGGAACATGCTGCTCAGGAAAGGTACGCACCTACACACCCACACACATCACAGATGTACAACAGGTTGGCTAACACCCTAAAACACTACGAAAATAATAATCATCATAATATCACCACGCCGAGTCCCTAACGCGGTAGGCAGAGAGTATAGAGTGCCAGTTCTCTCTAGACTTACATACCTCTTTCGCTAAATTCTTGGATAAAATGTATAATTATCGATGTATGCGCTCGAGAGGAAACAAACAATCTGTAATTCAAGTTTCTTTGTATTCTCATTATATGTATATGAAATTCGTGTTTTTATGAGAAATACATTTCTTTAAACCTATATAATAAGTCTCTGTAAATGTAAGTGTTTTGCCTCAGGGCTGCTAACTTATGTTTTTATTGAAAATTAATAAATATATTAATAATCAAAGCAGCTTAGCCTTCACGCCTTTAAAAACAATTATATGTATATATTTTTTAGTACTACGTTTAGTTTGTACATACATACAACCACGCCTCTTTCCCGTAGGGGTAGGCAGAGACCACTTCTTTCCACTTGCTACGATCCTTACATACTTCTTTCGCTTCGTCCACTTTCATTATTCCCTTCATGCATGCTCTTCGGTTTAGGGTACTCTTGACCTGGCTCTTACATGACGTCGACGTTTAGTGTGTGGTGTGCAATGAATATGTTTATATTGATAGAGCCGTGGTGGCCGAGTGGTTCGAGCAGTTGCCTGCGACGCAAAGGTCGCAAGTTCGAATCCCGACTGTACCAATGAGTTTTTCTAAACTTAAGTACAGTGATTAGTCACACCACGAGCTTTACGGTGAAGGAAAACATCGAGAGGAAACCTGCATACGTCTGAGAAAGAAATTCAAAGGCGTATGTATAGTCGTGCTGGAGTAACGGCGATGGACTCGCCATCTGTCACGTTGGCACCTAATATACCTCTGGCGGAAAGTGGGTGTGTGGGTATTACCTATACACCTCTGCCTACCCCTTCGGGGACCCTTGTGGGAAGGCGTGAGGATATATTATATTATTATGTTTATATTGTGTGTGTGGTGTGGCAGGGCTGCAGTCGCCGGGCTTCGAGGGCGGCATCTACCTGTACGCCGTGTTCGCGGGCTGGGCGGCCATCTCCGTGTCCATCCTCGTGCTCATGGAGGGGCTCTCCGCCTTCTTGCACACGCTGCGTCTGCACTGGTACACATGCACTTCACTGTACCCCGACACTGCACTACACTGCACTTTCAATTAGAACCAGTAGTTCCGTATACGAATCTCAATCAAACCAACTCAGCTTTGTTATATTATAGACATAATGAATATATGTAGTATGTATATAAGACAATTTATGTCTATCTTGTATTGAATGAATATGAATTGTATTGAAACAATTGTGTTTCTCTGTAAAAAACAAAGAAACGACAATTAAAGTTATTAAAATACAATTCCCTTTTAAATAATATCAAATCTATTAAATAAAATATTCCTATGGTATGACAACTTTGACAGCCATTATTATTTTTTACAAAGCCGTTATGGCCTGCATCTATTAAGCTCCAGAGAGGAATTAACTAATATTTTCCTTTACATATATATAATATAATATAATGTATGAAATGTTATTTGAATGTAGTTTGCTACTATATGAACAGTATACAGGACGGGTTTCCCATTCGAATTTGGAGCTGCCCAACTGGGACAGGACCTCCACCTTATAGAAGTCCGTAGCCAAATAACACAATTTATTGTGTTGTGTTCCTACGTGGTGAATAAGGTTTCCAGTAATAAGCTCCTTGGGGAGGGGGGGAGGATTGTTACAATGTGTTGGAAGCAGACGGATTAAACCTTATGCTGCCAACACACTATAACACTCCGAACACAGAGTGGCAACACGCAAGTGATACTTCGGTATCGTGAGCGTAAATAGGCTGCGGTAACCGTTTCTTATCAGGTGGGCCGTATGCTACTCTTGTTGAATAAAAAAAAAAATACAGATGTTTACACATTTATATTAAATATATGTCACAGCAATCTTTTACTGAATATTGTAGTGGGACGGGCTGTTATAGTGGGCCTATATACTGTTGGTTCCACTACAATACATTTCCGAATGCAGTACATTAAAGATGTATATATCACCCCCATAGGGTGGAGTTCCAGAGCAAGTTCTACAAGGGCGAGGGCTACCTGTTCCAGCCGTTCTCCTTCGAGGTGATCCTCGACACAAGTGGCGTGGAGGAGTAACTGCTCCCAGGACCTACCTTCTGCTTCCACCATTTTGTTATTTCGTATCTGCTGGTGGGTTTAGTTGCGGCTTCTATATTATATAATGCTAAAATACATATTTACTTATAGTTCCTATGTTTTCTGATAAATGTTTAAAATCAAGTAGCTTTATCGTATTAAAAAATTGTGTTTGAAAAAGCAAATAATATCTCGATTTGTAGTAACGCTATGTAAAGCTATCAGCAAGAATAAGTTGCAATTAAACCTCTCGTAGATCTGTATGGTGTTAAATTGATAGGGTTGGCAGTAGGCGAGTACCCATTGGTGTTTTGATGTACGTAATTACGCATATATCTTTAGAGCTTTTGAAATCATTAAGTAAAATGTCAAATGTAACACCAACAGCGCACCAAGCGGCAAGTAGATGAAACCTTAATTCTTCATACGATTTTGACAATCTATGTAGTTTACTCAAAGTTTTGACGTCCACGTCGTGTATGCTTAAATAGTATATGTATTCATGCCTTCCCGGTAGGGGTAGGCAGAGGTATAACAACTTCCTCTTTTCGTCGAAGATATATTTAAGTGCCAACGTGATGGCGAGTCCGTCGCCGTTTCTCAGGCACGTTTATACGTATGCGTCTTTTGAATTTGCTTGTATAGCGGTTATTTAAATGTCTAAATAATATAATATCTATATATATATTGTTAAATATATTCTGTAGCTGTTCATAGAGTTGGCTTTTCAGAAATTGTTTCAGCATTTGCACGTACTAGAAATGTGTTGTCTTCCTCCCGCGTAATCCAAGTGCCACGCGATAGAAAGAGATATATTATATCAGTTGTTTCGTGTCCCGTGTATTAGTAAAAATGTTATCTATTGCGTATTTACACTTAAAGCTCGAAGGGTACTTTTTTTGTATTTTCTTAGTGGATGTTATAATTTTTTTATTTAATCCCGTTTTTTAAGTAATAAATGTGTGTACGATTGATATTTTTTTATCCCCAATCCCGGATGTATTGCCATGTTTATTATGTACTTAAATTTACCTTCCGCGGCTCTCTTGAAAATGCATAATTGTTCATTGATTGGTCTTTGTCTGCGTTCATTCTTGTCACCCGGAAAAATGATTCC